>JAAAQI020111109.1:0-14321 GCA_011800005.2 Stichodactyla mertensii
TAATTCATCTAGAGCATATTTTGGTTGCATGCATTTGTGACATATATTTCTGGCAAGCTGCAGTGGTAGTTCAGGTGCTAAACCGAATATTTTGGAAAATACCAGTACTGAAAAAATGATTTATGAGAAAAATTACCGAAATCCTTTGCAGTCTTGGAGTGTTGACTGTTGGCTTCGGCTGTGACAACGATTTTTGAAATAGGTGTATTTTCTGTTGTTGTGACACACTAGATCAACTTGGAGCCTCCACCTCTCTCCTTCAAGTTTAGAGCACACTTGGTCTGTGTGACTTGCCTGGATTTCATTCAGAAGCGACATTTAATCGTAACATCTTCCACTGATTGCTCTGTTCGTCTCTGGACTTACGAGGGCAAATATGTCGGTAAGTCTAGGTTCACACGGAGAAAAATCCCACACGTCTGGTCTTCAGGGAGATATGAGAACCCATTCTTATTTGTGTCAAATTTCTAGTGCTTGTGATTGTTGCTGCTGCTGTTATTATTACCACTCTCATTAGTTGTGACATTTATTGGCGGACATCTTCATGCTGATTTGCTAGCTTAATACCACGCCGAAGAAGTATCTCCGTAAACCTTCAGAGATCTTTCCACTGCTCCATGTCGGTATTTCCAATCTTCTTCAAGATACTTTCCTTATTTTGGGTTTCAGGTACCTTCGGCCAAAGGGCTCTGTGGAACCTAGGACGAGCTATTAAAGGAGCCAAGAAGATACCTCTTGATATTCAGCCCGTAGCCTCGCCCGATACCATGGCGAGTTTAGGAACATCAGGGACACAGAAATGGAGGTGAATTGATATGATTATTGTAGCTTTACGTTGCGTTGTGATCGGATAAATTGCACGTTAACAGTAGAAAGCTATTTCTGTTTTACTGCATGCCGTACCGTGTACGTGCTGTAAGTCACCGAGTAGCATAGGTGATCCCACAGATTGGTAATGAGTCATAAATGTGTCTTTTTTTTTGTCTTATAGACTCGCCAGACACATACTGCGTATTACAAGACTTGGTTTACGACTAGCAAACAAGGCGAAGACAGCAGACAGTGATGCCGATGGGGTAACCATTAACATCGAAGAAAGTCTTAAGAACGTCCTTGGTAAACACTATCAACCAAGAAAGAGACACCGTTCATTACCACGCCTCCTGCGACCCCAATTCAACCAGAACCAAGTCGTCGTTTACTCGTCTCTACCCTGTAAGGACATGGACGCTTTAGTGGAGCCCAGGATTCCATCGACTCTCGTCCACCACGGGCATAAGTCGTCATCGGCTCATCTCGGCGATACGAATAAAAGCGTTCGTAAGTCGCAAGCTCCGACGAGCGGGACGCCATTTAAACCAGGGTTTTCACGGAGACCAGCAAGTCGCGATTCGGCTCGCAAACAAATGAAGGTCAACAAAAGCCCAGAATGCTTGTCTTAATGGAATTTAATTCACAGAGCATTTTTCCCTCTAACGTTTGTTGCTATTTTTCGTTCTATCATTGCTCTTTTTTCTTGTGGCTTAGTGCCGTTTCAAAATAATTGGCATCTTTATTTCTGTCTTTTTTGTTCTTTCTTTTAAAGAAAATTGTTTCCGTACTAAAATTAAATATGTGAGCGAAATATTTGGTCACGTTATTTTGTTGTTTATTCATGGCCACATATTCCGGACCGCGATCAAATAGAAGCCGTATGGCGTTATACCTCGGCATTAGAAATGAAAAGACCCGAAGAAGAACAACAAAACAAACAGACAAAAACCAACCTAACAACAACAACAACAACAAAACAACAAAAGCAAGTTGGATAGAAATAAATTATCTTGAGTTTTATAAAAAATCTCGGAAAAGAAGGGTTTATCTGTGAGACACATGTATCTGCTGTAAACACAATAACCAAGCTTGGGCTCCCTGTGCCATTGATGCTGTTCCAGGAATTCCTCACCAGATGAAAATGTACAATTTTGTCGACTAATTTTTTGATTCCTGTGGAAACCTTCCCAGGTATATCTATGCACGGAGTTTGAGCTGCTGTTTTCGAGATAATATTTTGATGAATGACAACTAAGGAGATTACCGAAGTGAATCAGGTCATGAATGGATCATTGACTGCATGATAATATTAAAGATCAGCCGCGCCTCAATTCTATTTTATGTAGGTTTTGAAATCCATGGTAAGGCCAAGATTCTTAAAGCTTTGATTATTATCAGCAGGAGAGAGCGGAACTGACTACGGGTTTTCAGATTAGAGACCTGCATGGACTAGCAGATCTTGAATTTCAAACGTGTCGGAGTTACGAAGCCTTAAAGATTCGAGACTTTGATGCTTTTTACGCATAATTCACGAACAGTCTAACTAAAGACTCAAGATCCAAGGCTTTATAATCAGAAAGGTAAGATCAAACTTTAACAACCTCGTTTTTACATGAAATAGCTTTACAAATAGATTATACAAATGAGATTTCACTTCCGCTGAAACAAATTGGATCATCGTGTGTTGCGATTTATTTGCTAAAATAATTAAAATGCAAAAGGAGAATGTAAATGGTTTACCAAATAGGATATCTGAATAATTGAACTTTTCCTGTTGTATTTCTCCAAAACTGTGATCAGTTTTCAATGTTTTTATCCCTTGACTTCGCTGGCGCGCCCAACTCCTAAAGAATTGTGGGAAACTACGGGAAGTAGTATTTACCTCCCCATGGTAGATTTCATATTGGCGCACAGTATGTTTGAAACATTGTCGATACGGAACATTTTGATTGGATAAGCAGCAATCACGCCGTGAGCTAAGATTGGTTCGAAAAAAGAGAGTAGTTTTCGCAAGGCTCTGAAAAGTCAGGCCGCGCGTTTGTGTTCAGGTACCTTAATGTTTGGCAATCCCCGATAAAACTGACACTCTTGTTAGAAGACCGCTCTCCGTATAGAGAGATCTTTATTGTTCTGATATTTAGTCTGGGTACACTGATCTGATTACATGTTTTTAGGCCCAGTTCAGACTTCGAACTTTTGCCGTGTCGAATCTAATAGTAGCATTTTGTGCATGAAAAATGCGACGTCTGAACCGATTGACCTCTTTCACTATGACCCACATCCAAAACAATCTATTGTTTAAACGCTAAGGATCATGGTCGTGGGAGGGGGACAAAACAGTAACAACACAAAGAAAATCGATATTAAATGCATTTTGTAGACCGTAGAAAAGCGGTAACAGCCACCGTAAACATTATGTGTATTAAACATCAGTACGTCCTGTATTCGGAAACTAGACAATTGAGATTAAGCTTTTCTCAGCAGAGCGAATTTTGTTCAAATTTCTATTATTCTGGACGATTCTGTCTCCCTCATAAACAAGCCTTGACGTCATAATGAAATAGGGCAATTGAATTCGACAGATTTAATTCGTACGGCAGAAAATTGAATTCTGAGCCAGTCGCACGAAATGACTAATTCAAGCGCCGAACTTTCGTCGCGTCAGATGCCATGGCGATGCAAAATCCTTAAAAGCTCAATATTACAGCAGCCTTGGGTCTGTTCACGCGTGCTCACGTTGAGCTTATTGCGAGCGGCAGATTTAAATGCGACGTTGAATCAGACGTCGAATTTAATGGATTTCAGTCGATCTTAAAGGCAATTTGATTCGACGCGGTAAACGTTCGACGTCTGAACTGGGCCTTAGATTAGCTATATTCATAGTGGTGGAATACGATACCTGTCTAAAGTGCTTTGAGGTTACATTTTGATTGGCTAGTGAAATAATAAGTAGAATCCTGAGTATAATACTTGAGTAGGAAGTCTTCGAGTGAAAATCTAAAGCTTAAATTTAACAAGAACTAAAGTTATTATATAATTGTAATTCCAATTGTTGATAAAGGTTATATGGTATTTGGCTATGTTGAAATATCAAGAAATAAAATATGAGCAAAGTGTATGAAGAGGAGAAATACGTTCCTCTGAGTAGCAAAACGAAATTAATTTAGTAATATATCGGTGCAGCAATATAATCAATTATATAAACTTAATAGGAATAAATGAGATTTGCTGTATCACTTAGAATAAGGAAAAATTGAGGATGTAGAACTATTGTCTGAACAATACACCTTTTGAATTCGCTTGAATGATCACGGGACAATGGTTTCAAGTCGAGGTTGGCCTTGATAAATAAAAGAATCAAGTTCAGTCTCGACTTGGAACCATTGTTTCGTGATCATCCAAGCGAATTCGGGAAAGGTCTATTTCATGACTTAAGCATAGATCAAAAGGTGAAATTATAGAAGGTGAGACCGAGGAGGATAATATACGTTTTGCATTGTTGTATTAAAAGCTAAGGACACACGGCGCAAAATTTCGCGCAATGTTGCAGGTAATCAATGCCGCGAGCCATGTCACATGACGCAATTTGTTGCAGGCAATGTTGCGGAAGTAGAAAACGACCCTACTTCAACAACATTGCCTTCAATATTGCGTGCAATGCTGCACCGTGTGTCTGCGCCCTAACACTCGAAAGATTGAAATGATCTCAATGTCAATAAGCTTCTCTTTCGCGTTCACAAGAACTTGAGATTACTTGAAGTAATCGGCATTTATATAATTAGCTCAGGAACTATGATGTTTAGTTTGGAAGGACAGAAATTCTGTTATAAAGTTTTAAAGCAAGCAAGCACACGACACCACACCACACCACACCACACCACAACACACCACTAGAACTAAGAAACAAACAAACAAACAGAAAAACAGACAAACAAAGAAAACAAACAAGACAAGACAAAAAAAACAAACAAAAAAAAAACTCTATATGTTTGGCAAAAAAAGTAACTTTCTTTCAATGTCACTGAGCGTTTCCTCCAGCACCATCCTGAAACCCAAAAAAGCGATTGGTCACCCGGCATGTCTGGCAGGCTGGAGTGGGCACGTCAAATACCCTTCGATTCCCAGCAGCATTTCTATACGCTATAATTGTGTTTCCATTGCCAGTGAACAATTGTGGGACGTTTCCCGGCTGATCAAATTGGACGTGCCGAACATTCTGAGTTAATGGCTGTTCCGCACAGTTCCCATGACCAGCACTACGGGCATTGTCAGGGACTCTTTCTAATACCGTGCGCTGACAGTTAGTCAGACGTCCTGCGAATTGACCCTGATTATTGGTTCCTCGAACTGAATGACCCCCCATTGCATTTCCGGCTTCGTCCTGGGCAACTGCTATCATTCCAGGTCGCTCTCTTGCTGGAAGGGCATTAGCTTTGGACTGTGCATCCATCCTTGCTGCTTCGTGTGCTGCCCTAGCATCTGCTGGGTTTCCAGGCTGTGTAGGTCTCCAAACGTCACGAAAACGTGCATCTCTGGCCGCTCCACCACCGTTGAACGCAAAGGTATTTTGCTGGACACCAATACCGTTCCCTTGCTGGCAATACAGTATTCGAGAGTCAGCAGAGATAAAGGAATCGCTACTAAAACTTCTGGCAGTAAAGTATTCCGTTGAATTTCTCGAAACATTTGACGAGGACGATGACGAAGAGGACGAGGACGATGACGAAGAGGACGATGACGATGAGGACGATGAGGCACGAGAAGCAATCGACTCTGCAGAGCTGACTGCATTCGACCCAGCGGCTGACTCTTCCACCAATGAAGGAGCTGCCCTACTCCCCTTACTCGCAATCCCTGCTCCCCTCATCTGAAAGGCAGCTGGATTGGTTTCCCATGCTGCCTCCATTGCAGCCATTTCTGCGGCACCAGCAGCTTCGGCTGCCTGAATCTCCGCCAGAATGTTAGGATGTATTTCATTAGCAGTCATTCGAGCAGCAACGGCGTCTATTTCTGCCACATTTGCAACATCCGCTGCTGCCGCGGCCCTACCTGCTACGGCGCCCCCGACTCCTCCACCTACACCACCCATCAGTGCAGCCCCTACCACATCCCCAGCTTTAATCTCTTCACCTCTAATTGCCTGCTCTGCAGCAGCTGCTGCGGCATTTGCTCCAGCACCTACGACAGCTCCAGCACCTGCCGCTACGGCGGCACCCAAAGGGGCAGCAGCACCTCCTGTTGCTACGGTTAAGCCAGCTGCTGCAACGGTAACGGTTGCACTGAGTGTTGCCTTCCCCATATTCTTCCCCAGTTCCTCGGCTCTTTCTAGATTCCCTTTGCTAGCCTCGACTGCCGCATAGACTCCTGAACCAATCACGCTATTTTCTGCATAATCGTCCCATCTCTTTGCAGCTGCTGTAGTATTGCCTCCTCCAATCACATCTCCCAGTGCATCTCCTGCTGTCGCTAGCTCCTGAAAGACGGGAACGTTTCTAAGGAGTCCACCGCCAAGCAAAGCAGATCCTGTAGCTCTTCCCATTCCTTTTCCCAGTTCAGTGGCTCTGTCTGTGTTTCCACGCGCAGCTTCCACAGCGGCATAAACTCCAGAGCCAATCACACTCTGCTCTGCATATCTTTCCCATCGATTAGCGGCTCCATCAAGATCACCAGTAAGAGCATCACCAAGGGATTGGAACGTCGTTACTGTTTCGTGAACAACCGGTAAATTGCCCATTCTCTTTGGGGAAAAAAGAAGCGTTCAATTCGATCAGTTACACGTTAGGGGTAGCATTAGACTTAAAATAGTAATGCAGTTTGTCAGTTCTTTAAGCCTGGTTCACACGAGCAACGCAACTGCAATTGCAAACGCAAGCAAAATTACTTGTGAACTACAGCAACGCAAACGCGAACGCAAGGAATGGAAAAGTTTTCATTTTCTTGTGCTTGCGTTTGCGTTTTCACCGGCTCACAAGTTAAAAATGCAAACGCAAACGCAAACGCAAGCGCAAGATAATGAAAACTTTTCCATTCCTTGCGCTTGCGCTTGCATTTCCGTTTCCAAATGCGTTGCTCGTGTGACCCAGGCTTTAAACTCTCCAGACAATGGGCTTGTTTAATCACACATTGGCCATGTTGAATGTTGGCTGAAACAAAATGTACGAGTTTTCCGTTCTGGACGGTATTTTTCTCATCGATTGGTGCCAGTGTCCGAACAAAGAAATCCTTCGTGTTAATTAATCTTGTAATTTCTGAACTTTTTCCTCTTCGAATTTATTCAACATCAAATAGTTTGTTGATGAACATTGTGCACGTAAAATAGTTCATCGGACCAGAAAAGTATTACAGAGTTAGATAGTGCCGGCCTTGAAACAATGAACGATTCGAAAACACAGGACAGGTGGCGATAATTAGATTAAGGGTTACGAAATTCAGTGCGCATGCGCTATAACTAGCTCCAAACGTCTGTTCTGTTTCGTTGAAACATGCATTAGACAGATACCGGGACGACTCAGGTAGCTAATCCCATCACTCTTCAATGCACTTAAATGTTTAACTTTCTTAGCAAATGAGTCAAACGAAGGACTATAGTTAAACTATAGCATGGAAACAAGTGAATCGCTTAAGGATCACCACACGTTGGTATCTGCGTGAAGTGGACTGTTCTTTCAAATCGCTCTGTCGCTAGAAGTCTTGGATTTGCATTAAATTGAAATGAAAACCGCTCGAAATGCCATGTTTCTTGTTATATTCTCTTGTCTGATTATTTCCTGTGACGTGCAACGAAAAGTACTTGAAATCATTATGATTGTTATTTTGTTTTAGAATCCAACACTTCAAATTTCTTCGGTGCGTTGGATCGTAACCGATGTGATGTTTTGAACATATCAGCCAGCTATCTTTTGGCAATTCTCATAGCAGCTTTTAATAAATAGCAACATCTTGTACAAAGCAGAACAGTGTTAATTTAAAACGGACAGTTTGGCTGCTTTAAAGAGCTAAAACTGAAATGGCGCTGAAATGGCTAAAAATGCACGGTGTATTGCGAGCGCATATGGTGAACTTTGTAGTAAGGATCTTAAACTAAGGATATATCAAATAATTGATAAATCAGTGGAAACCACATGAACATCGTTAGACTATATTACTAATCTGCATCAGCAGTGCATTCTGTGACTGTTATCTCAGTTAAATAACACCGAACAAAAGACTTCATCGTTTGTGGTTCTTTTGTTCGGTGTTATGTAGCAGTCCCAGAATGCATTGCTGCGGCAGACTAGCGATATAGTCTATGACCAAAATAAAATGACATGACATGATTTTATGGAAATTGGTTTCACTCTGCAATTATCACATGGCTTTTTGCGTTATATCGTGTTTAGAGATCGTACAATAAGTGATCTAGAGAAAAATCAAGGACAGAAATATAGTGTTTAGGACGTTTCGACGACATGTCTTCATTCTCAATTAGTGTATTATTTAGTTCGATCAAGCGTTTACGAAGAGAGAATTTTAGTTATGCACACATCTAATTAACGTTTTAAACATAGCTTATTTTAAGATTTACGTATCTCACAATAGTATTGCCTCTGTTCTCGGTATTGATCTCTTACTTAGCTAGTTGACTCGTTGACTTCACGCGTTTTTTTCATAAGTATAAAACAAACAAACAAACAAACAAACAAATAGATAAACAAAAAAAACAAGCAAGCAAGCAATTCTATATAACTACAAAACGTGAACAATATCAATCATGACAATTTCAAGAATTAAGTGTATCTGCTTGAGTTAATTCGTCGTTCACGTAACGTTCCAACGAAAAGCTATATTCACATTTATTTCATTCAAAATATAAACAAGATGTATTTGTTTTCTGTGTTCTTCGTTGTTGCTTTTCAATACATAGAAATACAGCGTTTTCTAATCACTGTAACATTCCAAGCAAAGGATGTATCAAAATATAACATTTTCCCGTTATGGTTCACAAAAGATGCGATACACGACAAATGCAGAATACGATTTCGAAGTAAAAAACACCACAATATCATATTTGATGGAGTTTTTGTAGTTTAAAGAACGATTAACAGAAATAAAAGTTGATATGTTAACTGACTATTCCAGCTTAGGTGACTCTAAAAGTTCTGACTGAAGATTGCCGATGCGGGGACAATCGAAATAAGTGAATTTGTGGATCGTTTTTACAGCAAAAGTTTTTGTCTGCTGTGTGGTTTTAAAATAAGAAACCTTTTCAAGAACATTCAACAACGAAAACACTGAGAAAAAGGAAAAAGTGAAGTATGTGCTCGTTCAAACAACCAACCAAAGCTAAACCAGCTCAAACGAGCGAGATGGCTAAAGCTCAATTGAAGATTTCTGTCGATAACAAAATCTCGAAGTACCTGCTTTCAATGATGCTGTTCAAATTGTTAACGACTTTGAAAGGGGTCCCGGTACTAATTTTTTCCCGGCTTTCTTGTTCTTTTGTGGCAGTTGTTTGTCCTCAAAACATCAGGCTGACATTAGTTCTGGGTTCGTGTAGAACCGTTCATTACCACGCCTTCTACGACCCCAATATTAATAGCGCTTTCCATAGATGACGTCATGATGTTCGCTCGCTGGGATTAAAATGCGGAAAAACATACGAGTCTTTCGAGATTTGTTAAAGTTTCGTGAAGTTCAAATGATGTCAATGCTTGAATTTCTCTCGTCCTAATCTTTGCCATTTCGCTCTTTCATGGAGTCATGCAATCGTGAATCTTGCCAGGCTTCGGAAAGGGAATAAACGCTACCCTCAGCCATTTTCTCTGGATATTGTGAATCTGACATACATTCTCCCCAACAACAGTATTCAAGTTGCTTGTTTTATTTTCCCCATATCCTCATAAAAGAGGTACTCTAAATCAGATTATATCTGCTTCTCCGCATATCCTAAGCTTTTGTTTACAAAATTTGTCCGCATTTCAATCCCATGAGGTTGTGCGATAGATCTATTTTTAGTAACCGTGCAAAGTGCTATTCAATCAGAACCAAGTCGTCGTTTTCTCGTCTC
The DNA here is from genome assembly GCA_011800005.2 of Stichodactyla mertensii. NCBI lineage: Eukaryota > Metazoa > Cnidaria > Anthozoa > Actiniaria > Stichodactylidae > Stichodactyla > Stichodactyla mertensii. The sequence continues at coordinate 9,860 of JAAAQI020111109.1, forward strand.
TACCATATAAGGACATGGACACTCTAGTGGAACCCAGGCTCCCGTCGAACACCAGGCCAACAAGTCGTCATCATCGGCTCATCTCGGTGATAGGAACAAAGGCGTTCGCAAGCTCCGACGAGCGGGACGGCATTTGAACCAGGTTTTTCACTGAGACCAGCAAGTCACGATTCGGCTCGCAAACAAGTGAAGGTGAACAAAAGCCCAAAATGCTTGTCTTAATGGAACTTTAGTCACAGCGCACGCAATGTTTTCTAAAACTTGAAATTCAGTTAGTTTTTTTCGTCGTAATTGCTCTTTTTTCTTGTGGCTTAATGCCATTTCAAAATGGTTACTATCTTTCTTTCCGTGTCTTTTTCCCCTTCTTTCTGAAGAACATTGTTTCAGTACTAAAATTAAATATGTAATAGAACTATTTAGTCACGTCATTTCGTTGTTTATTCTTGATTGTTTCATTTATTTATTACATCGTGCAGTCACGACTACAAAATTATATTTTGTTACATTTGTGTGCGGCTAGTTTGCTCATTTACCTCCCCACGACAGATTTTATACTGGCGCAGTACGTCCGTGAAACATTGTCAGTACGGTCAGTATATTTTGATTGGATAAGCAGCGATCACGCGCGCTCTGATTGGCTCGAAGGCTTTGAAAAGTCACCACGCGTCACTTTTAGAGTCGTTATGTGGTTGAGAACATTAGTTCAAATCGAGCCGATCACAGTGCACGACATTATTGCTCAACCAATGAAAATGCTTGAACATGGCATCCACATCTTCACAGCCAGGAAAACTACCACAATCGTCGTTTCTGTAGCGTGACCGTCACATGCCGTGACGTCGGTCTCACACAAAGTCTACTCTAAGGTCTGGTACAGAAATCGAACTTTCACAGTCCGATTTCAACAGAATCAAAAGAGAATTAGACTATTTACTTTGCCGTGACTGGCCTCACGTCGTATAGAAAATCCAGCGTGTTGCCCATGATGAGATGGAGAGCATAGTTAAGGGAGGGGGGGGGGGGGGGGGGGGGGATGAGAAGCAGCTGTACAAAGACTAAAACAATCATTTCACTTACCTCTTACGTGTCCACAAATAACACCAGCATCATTGTCATGGGAACAACCTGAACCAGATCCTGTGACGTCATGCTCACATGACATTAAGTCCGTCTCGTTTCCATGACAAAGGACATTATTTAAAAGAGTAACACCATTGGCTGGTCCGAACACGTGATCGTTAACGGGATACCCCACGTGACTGAGGCCTAGCATCCTACACAGTACACTAGCATCCTTGGTGTCCCATCCTTCTGAGCAGATTGATCCATTGATCCCATTCAGGTTGACTTGTACTACACCCTGATTATTCGTTGATCCATTACCTGACAGCTGAAAACGAACTTGAAAATAACAAAATCTTAGGGACTTGTCATGAGTTAGCAGGGAAGGGGGGGTTGGAGATTTACAAGTTAGAGCTGCAATTGACGTCATCCTTGCCAGAAACAGGATGAAAAAATATCATAACTCTTCGTGTGAAAAGTTAAATTTGGAACACATTTTCAAGTCCGCCCACGATATTTGATGGAAGCGCTGATGCATCTTGGAAAACGTTTATTGCTATGTAATTTTCTTCACCTACCATGTGGTTGCTCACATATAACCCCAGCTTCCTGTCCCATTTTGCATTTCCTGAAGCCAAGTTTGTCATGACGGCATTTGAGCAACGAGCTTTCATTGCCGTAGCACTCCACATTGTCCAGAACTATTCTGCCATTTCCGGGACCAAAAACAGAACCAACTGTAGCTATTGTTGCTTCTTGAAGCCCGAGAGAGCGGCACACAACTTGAGCGTTTTTTAAAGACCATTTATTCTGGCAGATTGTTCCCCAGTGGCCGCCTAAGTTTAACTCTACTCGACCTGAATTAGAAGACGATCCCCCAGCCAGACGCACTGGAACTAATAGTTTTAAAAAGAACATCAGGAATTTGGTTTTAAAAGCAAACTCCATCACATGAAAGGTCGCACTAAAATTATAAGTTTATCGAGTTTTTAGAATGTTTGGGCAAATACTGACTAATTAGTAGACTTTAAACAAATCGTGCAAATAAGGAAGAACGTATGGTACTAGGGACGCTGCCCTCAAATCCCATGCATTCTCTCTTATTTTTGCGAAACCTATCGGAGATTGGCCAACGTTTCTTTAGATAGTTGTATATGGAATCCGAAGACGTTAGACCAAAGTACTGAAAAAAACTAAAGGCTCGGACATACAATGCGACGTTGCTTCCAACATTGAAATCGCACCGTGTGTCCACCCGTGCAACTGTTACGCGCGACGTCGCAAAAGTAGAAACGAGTTCTACGGGAGGACACAAGGTGCCATTTCCCCGTTGCAGGCAACGTCACAGGGAACGTCACATCGTGTGTCCAAGATTTAAGGTCGACTGGGAGTAACTATGTAGTCATACCTGTGCTGTTGCGCTTTCCACAGATGACTCCAACCGTTTTACACTCGGGATGCTCTTCCAAAGCGTCATACTTGCAGTCACCAACAGAGGATTCATTCCCATGACAGTGAAGATCTTGCAGCAAGATAAACTTTCCATCCCCGTCCTTAAACATGTCAGCACCTACAGCAAACATGGCGTCTTGGTGCCCCAGCATCCGACAGACCACTGCAGCGTCTTCGATTGTCCAGTTTGAATCACAAAATAGAGTCCAGGGCACGCGCATTCCCATGTGTTTTTGACCGAATGCCACTTCGATTATACCTTCGTTTGGGGAGCGTCCACCAACGAGTTGAAATTTGACTAAGTTGAAGGTAGAAGGAAAGAATATTTATTTAAAAAGTAATAAACACACCTCTTTACTTTGAGCGTGATGCTTTCCCATTTCAGACCACGTGTCATTCCCTTAGGTTTCATTTCTTTGTTACTCGGAAACACTTGAGGAGATACGTTAATATAGATGAGCCTAACGCCGTACCGCGTACGTGCTGTAAGTCAGTATCGTACGTTTCTCACTCATACGATAACCATTCTTATGGGAAGCCATTTCAGTGTTACTGCATACCGTACCGTGTATGTGCTGTAAGTCAGTATCGTACGTCTCCTATTCATACGAAAACCGCTCTAATGTCTAACCTGAAAGCCGATCACAAACAAGGCCAACAGTGGTACAATCCAGATCATTTCCTTCTTCAAAAGAACACTGAAACAAAGACGTCTCGTTTCCATGACATCTAACGTTGCCCATGACAATCGATACGGTCCAAAAATAGCCAAAAAAGTTATTCTTGACTACATGGGTTGCTTTTGAATAACCGAGCATTTTACAGACAATTTCTGCTTCTTTCAAGCTCCAGTTATTGTCACATACTGCACCATACTTGCCGTTTAGTAACACTTCAAGGCGTCCCTGGTTTGGTGACAAACCACCAACAAGAAAGGCCTCACCTATTAAGAATAAAAGGATCACTTCTTCATATAGCAAGGGGAATATCAAAGTAAACTGGATCAGCATGGACGAAAAAGCAGAATGACCGAGAAAGAACAAGCTAAGAAAGAAATCAACCCACCTACCCAACCATCCACCAACTGACCAGCCAACCAGCCGACACACCAACTAACCAACCCATCAACCAACCCTTTAACACCAACTAACCAAACAACCAACCCACTAACCTACGAACTATCCCACAAACTAAACAACCAACCAAAACACTAAACCACCCACCCACCAACTTATCAACTAACCCACTAACTCACCAACTAACCCACCCACCCACCCACCCAACCAACCAACCTAGTCAGAGAGAGAGAGAGAAAATTGAGCATGCAAGAAGTGTGTGTGTTTCTCATTCTTACCTTTGGCTTTCCCGCAGACAACACCTACTTCTTTTGCACTTCCACAATACCCGTTAAGTGCAATACTGTGCTTACAATTGAGCAGAGAAAGCTCTTTTCCAAGACAATAATTTAGATCCATTAAAACCGAAGTATTTCCTGAGGGGAATACTACTTTACTTAGAGCTGACGTCGCTTCTGGCAAACCCAGTTCTCTGCAAACAATTTTGGCTTCTGACATGCTCCAGTAGCTGCTGCAGACTGCTCCCCATTGACCGTTAAGGTAAACCTCGACACGACCTTGGTTTGAATATTGGCTACCGGCCAGACGAACGTTACCTGGAAACAAATCAAAGTGAAAATAGAACAACGGAAACAGCTAATTTATTTGTACAAATCTCTTTTTGTGTGAAGGATGATGTCAATGCTATCACTTTTATTCCACGAAATCGCGTCGTACATGAGCTCATAGCCGACGAGGCGCGCAGCGCCGAGTCGGCAATTAGCCATGTTTTAAGAGATTGAGTGGAATAATTGTTTTTTATGTCTACACCCACTGGATTGTGAGAAATATTTTCATCATCAACAACAACATCATCATCATCATCATCATCA
>JAAAQI020111220.1:0-15986 GCA_011800005.2 Stichodactyla mertensii
AATAAATTTCATGAACTCATCGGAGTTGCAAAGGATTTCTTGTCTCACTTTAATGCAAAGCACAACTTCGTTGATAGTCTGCATTGACTGAAACAAACTGAAAACCTGAATCACTCTAATTCGACAAGTAAATATCTACCTATCAGGAAAAACAAGAATGAGTGTTGTTGTTCTTATCAGTCAAATTGATCCACACAACTCGGCTGACTTGTAACACGCGACTGTCAATAATAACTATTTAAATTGCTCTTTTTTACATGTTTTATGGCCTTTCTACTTTCTTTATGTAATAAAAAAATTATAATTTTTTACAATTTCTTAATTAACTGAGATCAATAAAATTAGAATCATGATTTTGTAGTTTACTTCAGTAAAGACAATGTTTCTGAAGCTGGGAACTTTGTTTTAAAGTTTGCAAGTATACTGGCTAATTGCCAACTAACTTGTGAACTTCGTAACTTACTTTGGAATTTCCCAAGGAACTTTACAACCAGCATGGGCAAAGTTATGTGAAATTAACTGTAAGCATAAACTTCTTCAATTAAGACTTTTATTTTGGCTTAAGAGACATTAAGAGGCAAGTTTTTTAGAAAATAGATTTCATATGTTTGCAAGTTGGCGAAAGTTCAGTGTCCTGAATTCATTAAAATGTAATGAAGGACGTGGTAAGAAAACCTCATGGAGAATTTGATACAAAACTTGTGTGACTTTAAACCACATTTATGTTTTTACAAAACTACGAATCAATATGTTAACTTCATATTATAATGAAAAAGAGCAAGACAAATATACTTAATCTTCTTCCTTAAAGATTCGCAATGATTCTAGCCATTCCTGAGAAATCCTTCCCGGCTGGAAATGTAAAAATCAGCAATGAAATAAAATTTGTAAATATAGATAGGAAGGAATGACATGTTTTGAGAGTTTACAGTTTGGTAAGTTGAGGAGCACAAACAGAATTCGGTATTTCTTGTCATGTCAAAGCGATTGCTCATAAGTTTTCAAGTTCGTTTATACATGTGATTATGATTAGAGCTTTCAATATTAGAAAACACTGGAGATTTATTTGGAATTGAAACTCATAGAAATACGAAAGTTAGTCAACAACATCGGTTCATATTCACATGTTACAAGTCAGTTGTGTGGATCAATTTGACTGATAAGAACAACACCACTTGTTCAAAGAGTCCTGTTTCAGCTTATTTTATATGTTTTCTAGCTTAACTCGCCTGAAACTAGTACAGTTACATGTGTTAAGACAATCAGAAAATCCAAACAAATCACCTTACTATGACATGAAAATGATGAACTAACTGTGATACCTTCATTCCAAGTTCAGGTATTTTGTGTTCCATGGCGTAACTGTTTTTTGCTTGTCAGGGGCAGCCGTTGTCACTAATCATTGTTGTTTAGTTGTCACTCTTGTTTTATTTTGTTCCATTTCCTTTGGTTTACACTAAAATGTTGATTGTATTTTTATGTCAGGTTAGCAAAACATCATCAAAATGGAACTTCATAAAGATATTTTTCCTGATAGGTAGATATTTACTCGTCGAATTAGAGTGATTTGGGTTTTCAATTCATTTCAGTCAACGAAGTATTAAAGTGAGACAGAAAATCCTTCGCAAGTCTGATCAGTTCATGAAATTTATTCTTGTCAATCCTCACTTCAACTTGTTTTATATTTTAATCAAATATTCAGTTTAGTCTTGTTTCTGAGTTTCAGTAAGGACGTTTAACATAAAACTTATTTGAAACAGTTCTAGCCCGGGAAGTTTAAAGTCAACAACATTGGTTCATATTCGCGGCAAAATAAATGACTGGCAAATTTTCTCAACCAAATTGTCACATACCTTCTCTATTCACAACCAAAATATAAAATTCTCTTATATTACACTTTAATACACGATTAGTGTGTTTTATACATACAGTGTATATGGATCGATTTGACCTGATATGTGGATCGATTGTCACTATAGTGGATCGAATTGACCTGGATTGAATTGACTTTGGAACGAAAGTACCGGATACCTTTCATGTGCATGTGAATATTTGTTGTCTTGATTACTGTTGTACTATGTATTTGTAACATCAGCAAATCATCTTTCTGAAATTTTTGCATGTCTGTAAAAACCTTGAATACTAGTGCACTCATAGAAAAAGAGCATCCAAGTGACACAATGCATGAACACTACAGCAATTTATTTCCTTTGAAAGAGAATGTAGTTATACAATATGTTTTTGCCGTCAGGTATTAGAAGTTCCTTTTTATTCTAGTCATTTGGTTCAAGAGGATCACTTGATAATGTTTCTACTGAGGCAAAAAAATCACCACCTGCATCCAAACTACAGAGTCCAAGAGTAAAACCTTTGATTCCTCAATCTACTGGTACTTCAATGACACCTTCTACCCAAGCAGCAGACACACCCTCTTTACCTTCTGAGACTAAGGCAGCAAGTTTTGTACCAGAGCGAAAGGCATCCAGTTCATCAGGTAGTGAGTTTTATATTGTTGATGATATGAGCCAATACAAGTTTGGTCATACCTGAATACCACCCTAACTATTCCCTTAAGGGGGGATTTCAATTTGTAAAAGATTGTTAAACCTTTCTGACACTACTTGTACAATTTAGTGAAAAATTGACATAAGATAATATTTCATTTCATTTATCAAAACTATTGAAAATCCCAAATGTTCAAACCCAAAACATCTAAAGACTTAAAAACAACATAATTTTTGTGAAAAAGGATAGAAAAGACAAAGAATGTTGATAATCTATGCTTACTTTTCCAGGGCTCAAAATAGCAGCCTGTCAATGGCACACTTTACATTTCACATTTTACTACTGGCAGGGGAAAACAGTGTTGAACTGCCAAATGACAGGGGAAATTTTGTTCCACCAAAAATATTTGTCCTGCCAAAAATAAAAACTGTCTGGCCATATTTATTTTCTATTTCGAGCCCTGTTTTCTAAAATATACATAAAGATTGATGCTTAAAAACTTTCAACAGCACTACTGCACAGACAGAACTGTGACTTTACAAAATCTCTATCATTTTTGAACTGTTTCATTGTGCATCAAATTTTTTGAGCTAAAATACTATGGATAATGGTACGAACAAACATATAAGGATGGGACTTTCAAATATTTTTGATGCAAAATGGAGATGATACTTTTTATAAAATAATGCATGAAAAGTGCTGTAAAAAAATTATTTTTCAATTAAATGCAAAATCCATTCCTAGTAGTATGGCCTTTTAAATGTGTCAAAGAATCCAAAATTACTTGAAATCCCACAAAAATTATAGGATATTTTTTATTTGATGTCATCATGATGACATCCTCCAGTATGACATCATATGAGTTGATGACATCATCCAATATGAACCATCTTGATATAAATTTTATCTCTTCAAAAGATCTTTTCCTGTTTTTCAATTTTTGAGGTGATAGTAATTTTTGAGCTAATGGTACCAAACATCCTACATGTATATTATCTGTAAGCACACCAGAAGTTTTTTTAACACAGGACCAACTGTATCAGCTGATGAGTTTATTGAACTTCAACGTAAAGTCATGGAGAAGGACAGAATCATTATTGATATGGAAGGGAAGCTAGACACTCTAAAAGCAAAGAGACAAGAAGATAAACTGAAAATGAAGGAACTAGAAAAAAGCAGAATGCAGCTAGAACAGGTATAAAAAAGGAAATGGTCTTGATACAAGACCAGTTTTGACAAGGATCACTGAGCACCTTTGAAAGTGTTATAATCAATGTAGGTTTGGGAAAAAAGTGGGGGGCTATAGCCACCCAGCCCCTCCCTCTCTGCAGTCCCTGCATTTCCCTCAGCCCTGCCTAACACAATATTTTGGTGTGTTATAAAACTTCATGTCACACTCCCATTCCTTATGACATTATTATCTTTTAAGATCCAGGGGCCAATTCAGGATTTTTTTGATCAGGGTAAATTGTCATTTTTACCAAATATAGCAAATTATTTGATTTCTGGTTTTATTGGTCAAGTCAAAAAAAATTATTCGCTTCAAACAAACTCAATTGAATGGTAAATTTTAATGAATTACTGGTACATTATTCATATCTCAAAATTTAAATTTTTTAAAATTAATTTTTTGACTAAAATTAGTTTATTTTATTCCATTCTATTTCAGTATTTTTTAGAAAGTTAAATGCATTATTCAATGTAGCATATACTCTGTTTTTATAAGGATTAGAGTGTCAGATTTCTACTGACAGTTTTTCATTCTTTATAATTGCTTGTCTGTATAGCTAAGTATAGAAAGTCGACAAGCATAAGGGTGGATTGGAAAAGATTAGAATAACCTGCTACAAAAGACTTTTGCCTGTGGCATAGAAAAAATGTATTCTATCCAGATTTTTACAGAGCAAGAAATGTGGATTTTGCCACATTTTGGTACCAGATATTGAATTTTCTTATTTCAAGCCAAATTTGTTTCTTTCTGTGAAGTTACCAAGGTAACAAGTTGAAGGCTATGGCAACATGCAAGCAGCCAATGCTCATTATTATACATATCAATAACTTTTTGTTTTATTTAATGATATGCTAATTTCCTTCAAAAATCTAGTCTGGCATGGAAGACATACAAGTTTGAAATGTTTTTATTTTAAGGTTTAAATCATTTTGAATTTCTTTTCCTAGCAAGATCAATCATTTTTTCATGTCTTTTCAAAGGCATTTTATTTTTTGTGTAAACTTATCAAGTAGCATAAATTAGAGAAATGTTTTGAATTGCGAATTCAAAGTCAAGGACCAATCTCAGCTGTTTCTTTGTAAACAATAAAACAAAACAGACAGAAAACAGAAATGGCTGGTAAACTCTCATTTCATTTCTCTTAATCTTATTTTTTAATTTCACTTTTTTCATTGATGATACATAAATTTCAGTGAATAATTTTTGAGGAAATGTATTTTTATAAATTGAATTTTAGGGCTAATAATATAAGTATAGTATCTTAATTTGATTCCTAGTTTTGTATTATGTTTTGATTTTGAATTGTTAATTTTAGATGATAGAATACAAGAGCAAGTGGCAAGAAGCACAAAGAGACCTCCAAAATCAACTAGCTGCTGCTAAAAAGGTAACCTATGATCAAATATTTCAGTGGCTAGATGAGGGTATTTATACATATTCAAATCTTTAACTGCAGTGATCCAGTATCTTTGTTGCAGGACTTTTTCTATAGCTGTAATATTTCTTTATAAGTGTTAACAAGATAGGAAGTTAGTAATGGCCAATAAGGGCAATGAGGTAGTTAGAGATTAAGGATAGCATCAATATTAGCTGCAAAGCTCCAAATAAGTAGCAAATAATATAACAAAAAAGAGGTTTTTTATTCTAATTTAAAGAAAAAGGAATTCATATGTATGACAGCTTGTTTTATTTATTTTTTAAACCCAATAATTACTCAGGTGCTGAAATAAGTATCTAAAAAGATAGTGGAAAACCCTTTGATAAAATTGAAATAATATATAATTGTTTAACACCTTGAACATGAAATAGCAGTATCTTAGGTTTTACGTGATTGTATATTCAAAAATTGGTTTATTCAAATTATTTTATTGTGTTGTCTAATGTGACTGATATTCATGTAAGAATCAAAATTTAGCAGGGTTAAGTCATCACTGATAAACACAATCCATCTTGTGTTGCTATTATCACTGATAAACACTATCTTGTGTTGCTATTATTTCTATAACAAAGAGTTGACTGACTTATGGAAAATGGAAAACAGTGTCATTAATTTTCCATATTTTTACTGTTAAAGAAAATAATTCAGCTGCATTTAATCTTAACAATTTATGACCAGTTTAAATTTAATAAATTTGCATTTTATGTTTTTGAACTCTTTGCTTTTAAACTGTCTTTTTTAACCAGATACCAAATACAAGACACAAATTTGTTGTTTTATCCATTATTTACTGTGTCATATTTATCTAGCTATTAACATATTTTAAATGTATTATTTTATAGATACAGAATTTCTTTGCTCAGACCTGTTCTTTCAATAATATTATTTTGGGAGATCAAATTATTAGTCCAAGATTTAGACATAGTACATAATTTATGGAACAATGCAAACTCTTGTATTAATCAAAATTTTATTCTCTTTTTCACAGAATTTTTATTTTATTATAATTATTATTATTGTTCTTGTTATTATTAATACTATTACTATTATTATTGTTCTTGTTACTATTAATATTATTTAATCTTTATTTTGTTGTAGACTTTTCATCTACATTTTTGGCAACAAACAAAAAGTCCATATAGGGAAATTTCTAAACCATTGCAGTGTGCCTTTAATGTCAACATCTACTAAGATTATAATTATTATAGCAATGTGGATTAGTTATTAACTTGAGCTATCACATCTTGGAACAGGAACTCAAAGAAGTTGCTCAAAACAAAGAAGACCATTCAGATGAACTCACAGAATTACAAGAAGCTGTGGAAATGGCTACTTTAGATAAAGAAATGGCAGAAGAAAGAGTATGTACAGATTTAATAATGTTGTATTGTCACAGCCTTGTCTATTATACAAATGTGCATATTTCAATCATGTACAAATTAAGAAATCATTAAATCATGATACTATTTATTACTACAGAGATTTAATAAATGGTTAAGAGAAAATCAGCAAGCTTACTAATAGAAAGGATTGATAAAATTGAAGGAAAATGTGCCATGACTGTGAAAATGATACTTATTGTGAAGATGGGTCTTGACACTAACAAACTCAGCTAAAACAGTATGGATTGGAACTATAATTTCTTTAAATAATACTACCAAAATAATCTGTCCCACAGCTTGAAAGTCTCCAACAAGAGAATGAACAGTTGAAAGACAGAGTAGAAGAGTTGACTCTTGATCTAGAAATCTTGAAGAATGAGATCAGTGAAGGAGGTATAGTAACAGGGGCAGATGCAGGGGGTGGATTGGGTGGATTTCCACCCCCGTCTTTAGAGGTGTTAACAGTCAAAAGTATGAATATTTTAAATTGAAATAAAACAACAGATCTGATTGCATCTCATAACTAATATAATTTAAAAAAAATATACACCAAATGTTAAGAGTCAACTCAGTTTGGCACATTTTAGACGTCTTGAAAGCCTATTCTGAACTCTGATGGAGAATAGATACCTTGAAGGAGCTTTGAATAAGACTATCCACCCCCCCCCCCACCCCCTGTAAAATCCTGGATCTGCCCCTGAGTAAACTTTTCCCAGTATAAACAGAATTTTTTTAGTTTCCCACTGACCCCCTTTGTATTCATATGTGATGTTAAAGAAGCCATTTTTGAAAGCTAAATTCCATGTACAGCCAGCTACAAGGACTTAATAGTTATTAATGAACTAAAATATAATTATGTTTACATAAGGCTGATGTTGTAGGGTCCAGTCCAGGGAGTGCATTGTGTGGTTAGCTATTGGGAGGGGTAAAAATAGGACATATGAATATTATATTAAAGAAAATTTTCAGTTAGCAAATACACATACATTAATGGTGCTTTAGGACTACTAGCCATTCCCCCCCCCCCCCTCATCCTAAAATCTTGGATCCAAAACTGTGTTGCTACTGAAAGCCAGGCTTAAAGTACATTTTTGTGTGCATTGTACAGGTATGGAAGGAGCAGCTGCCAATGCGCAGGTTAAACAACTAGAACAACAAAACAGCAGACTAAAAGAAGCTATTGTCAGGTGACATTTTTATGTTTAGGATCTCTATATTTAATTATTCATCCAATTATTCAGAATTGAGTCAAATGATGGTCCCTTTTAATGTAGCCTGGCAAGATTTATATTTTATAAGTAACCCTTTCACCACTGGTGACTTCTAAAGAGGCCAGTACTGAAAAATGCCTTTGACACTCATGGCCTCTTGGGAAGCCAAATCATTAGTATTTCATGCTACATCATATTTGATCAGCTGATGTTTGGGGTGACATTAAGTTTTTGATGGGCAGTGTGGTGAAATGGTTAATGCACTACCTTTGTATTTTATCACTTTTGCCAACTAATTATCATAATATATTTGAATGTGTAACATCCTAGGATGAAGGAAATCCAAGTGATTGAGAAGCAGCAAAATCAATCATTACAGAAACAAGTGAAAGATCTTCAAAATGTTAACACTTCCCTTCAAGGAGAAAGAGACAAACTGATGGAGGAAGTTCAGGTATGGTACTGAAAGTTATTGCTGGTAACTGCTGCTTTATAAATACAATGTAACTGATCAAGCAGAATTTGTTATTTGCAGAATTTGGAAAGCTCTCTTGCAGAACTGAAAGACCAGGTGGGTTGAAACAGAGTAAATACTAGGCAAAAATACATTGTGTTTGCCATTTTCTCATGGTATTGTTGTTTCAGCTGTTGTCTTTAGACGATGATGACATAGGTGGTTGTTGTTGACGGTGATGGTAGTGTTGCTGTTGATGTGTGGAAAGAGCCTGTGTCCTTGTTGAGGGTGGTAGTGTTGTTGGTTTACATAATATGCTGTTATTAGTTGTGGAGGTAGGAGGTACATTGTAGTGGTGGCGTTGCTGCTGTTGCACTTGACAATGGTGGTATTGTTAGCAAATATTTAGTTGTTGCTGTGATTAATTGTCAAGAAGTATTAGGATAATAATAATAATAATAATAATAATGATGATAATAATAATGGGGTACTTATATAGTGCATTTCATGTGAGTCTCAATTCGCTTTACAATCACTGTTCGTAGAGGACTTTACGGGCTGCATATTAAGGCACCAATGGCAGCCGCGCAGCTTACAATCCTGAGTAGATATTTAGTATTAGTATGTTATGCCTCCAAATTGGGATAGGCTGTTGAACCTGGAGACAATCCCCTACTCTTATGTGAACAGTTCAATAGGTTCTTTAATGTCCCCCATTTACAGGTTAAGGAAGGGAAGTCCTTATGTTGTTTTAATAATTCTTCTGGCTGATATCTCAGGTTGATAATGCTCTTGGTGCAGAAGAGATGGTAGAAACACTCACAGATCAAAACCTAGCTCTTGAAGAGGAACTTGCAACCCTGAAAGAGACTGTGGCAGACCTGGTAAGAATGTCTTAATTTTTTTTTTTGAGTGATAGAAAAACATCAATACTTTTATGGATTTTATGTTTTTAGGAAGCTTTACGTGATCTGAATGAAGAGCTTGAAGAAACCCATTTACAGGCAGAAAGAGATGCAAGGGAAGAGATAGACATGATAAAGAACAAAGTTGTGGAGGTGATAATTGTGTTATCTATCCATCAGTTCATTATTTTCACCCACTCATCCATCTATCATCTGCCTACACACCCCTCCAACCATTGCTCCACTCCATTCACCTATCTATTCAACCACCTATCCGTCCACCCAACCATCCATCCATCATCTGCCCACACACCTATCCAACCGTTGCTCCACTCCATTCACCTATCTACATGTATTCAACCATCCATCCACCCACCTACTAATCCATCCATCTATTTGTATCCACCCACCAATCTGTTCATCCACATGTCAATTCTTTTTTTATTCATGCCTTCATATGTTTGTTTGTAAGGCTGAACGGAAACATGAAATGGCTCAAGAATCAATCAGTGATTACCAGCAAACAATTGAAAAGTTTAGAGACCTGGTGACAAAACTGCAGGTAGAGTTGCTTAAACAAGGTTTTAACTTGAGATATATCCAGGCATGTAAATGTATTATGATCATTGACAACAAATAATATATGATGGTCATGGTAGTAGCAAAAGGGAATGAATAATAGAAAATGATGCAATCACCTCAGGTCATGTCTAAATGTCAGTCTGTTATCTAGCTAAAGTGGTAGTTTAGGGGTGACATGGAAGAATATAGAATTTCTCTCACATTTTCATTTTGTGTATCAAACATAAAAGAAAGCATAAATTCTAGGAGGGAGCATTTGCTCCTTCTACCCTTCTTAGCTAAAGTATTTGCTTCTTTTACCAGGAGAGTAACAGAGAGTTGCAGAATAGGCAGGAGGGAAGCGAGAAGCAAGAAATCAACATTCCACAGCCAGAGATTATGGATTATAAGGTTAAAACAGCAGAGATAAAGTCTTTTGCCAAGGTATGTTTTCAACCAAAGCTTCAAAAAGGACTTTTATTAGTAAATTTGATGTGCTTTAAAGTTAAGTAGTAGATTTGACAAAATTTTGTTTAGTTGGTAAGAGTGTTCAAGTGTTCATTGGTAAGAATGTCAATCTGCACTGTGTTTTAGACTGTGGACAATGAGATGAGAAAATTCCAAGTGGAACAAGCAAATGAACACATAAAAATGCTCAACAGTTTTCTTCCTGATGCTTTCTTACGCCGAGGAGGTAAAAAACCATTAGCCCATTTGCTGCTTTTATATTAGTTTGACTAATACCTGTTGTTACAGCTGAGCCAGCAATGAGATAATCTTTTGTTTTAAGAATCATTCAATTGAGGCTATTGGGTCAATACAATGCCTAATAGCTCATTTGCATCTTATCTGCATGTATCTCTAATAACAGCTATTGTGTACTATATACACCATGTGGTAAGGTGTCGATAAGTTGTTGGTGAGTGGTTGGTAAGGTGTCAGTTGTTTTTGGCAAGTAGTCAGTAAGGTGTTTGTAAGTGGTCTGTAATGGGGAGGTAAAATGTTGGTAAACAGTCTGTAAGGTGTTGGTAAGCTGTCTGTAAGGGGTTCACAAGATGTCAGTTGTATTTGGCAAATAGCTGGTAAGGTGTTGGTAAGTAGTTGATAAGGGGTTGGCTGATGTGGCTACAAAGTATTTTAATAAAATATTTGATTATTCATGAGCTTAAAACTTTCCATTGCAGGGGACAATGACAGCATTCTCTTGCTTCTTCTTATCCCAAGAATGAGTTTTAAGTGTGAGCTTCTCATCTCTCAGCTGAAACAGAAGGTTAGTCAAATTTGCCTTAGTTTGGTATATATGCACTTACCTGTGCACCAGAATTTGTGGTGATTTTCATTGCTGTTTTTGTTTTTCATAGTATGACATCTCAGAGTGTTTGGAGGATGTGTCACTTATATCTGGTAACAATGGTGATGGTGTCAGCTTTGCTTGTGGTCTGATTTACCTTCTTGTGACTTTACAGGCTGTTGTCGGGCACTTTGAGAGGTAAGTTTGAATCTTTGTTTTTTATGGATTATAGTGCATGTTAACCTTTTGTATAAGTGGCAAATGCTGCTACAAGTTCGTAGCCATAGTGTAGCTGCGCCATACTTTATGGTAACAAGAACTGTACGTTCAGATTAAATGATTCACATGAAAACAATGGAAAAGTATTTCAGTGTTACACCACGTCATACCATGTACATGTTGTAAGCTGGCATCATATGTTCCCTATGGCTACTCATACAACAATTAATCCCTTGCATTCTACTATAATTCTCTTTTCTTCTTTAGAGCCATACATAAATGTGACACCAGCTTGTTTAATAAACTAGTTGGTATTTACCCTGAACTAGCTGTACACGAGAGAGCACTGGACACTCTGACTGACCTCCTCTGCAAAAACCATGTAAGTGTGCAAAAAAAAATACCATACAGAACTACTCATGATGAAGTAACAATATCTGCTGCTAGTAACTTAAGAAGCTACGCTTTGCACAATGCCTCTCGTATTCAGCAGTGCGTATTGACCAATTCTTGTATACTGTAATTTTTTTACATTTTCATTTCTTTACGATTTTTTGACATTCTGCAGCTTGATGAAAATGTTGGAATGGAACCGCTGGAAAAGGCTATTCATTACTATACAGTGAGTATAGCTCTATGATACTGTATGCTACCATGGCTTGGGAATACAGGAACTGGGGAAAAAACAGCTTGGTTAGGAAAAGGAATGGTTGGAATTGGGTTGGGGTAAATAAAAAGCGTATAGGTATGGCAGCCAAACATTTACTTCAGTTAAGACTGGTTCACACTAGCGTCGTAATCGTAATCGTAAGCAACGTACGCAGACTCAGGATCGTATTTATCACTGAGGTGTGAAAAAAGACAAGCACTGTTAATGAACAATACGCTACTGATTTTTCTGTTCTTTCAGACAATGGCAGGTTTTCACCTAGCTAATAACCCAGTTTCATGCACGGATTACCTCAGTGATCAGTTGAAGATCCTCAACGCAGGTTGTGATGGGATGACAATCGATATTGAAAGACTCAAAGGTCTTACTAAGGTAACTGACGCCTTTCATACGCCAAGCCCTAGTTCCCTTCGCGCTCTTTTTTCACTCATATTGTCCACTTTCTATCTATAAATACATTTATTTGTCACTGTTTTTCTATTTTATACAGAATTGTTCTGAAGGCAGCGAGTTTGGCACCTTGGTACAAGACATGGAGTTGAGAAACGTCGAAGTCAGGCAGCTTTGTAAAAAGGTATTAAAACGAGGCTGAAGGGTCAGCGCGGGTTTCTGAATACAGTCCTGTTAGACTCACTATGTCCGGTAAGGAATACTTGATTCTCAGCTAAATGTTTTTCTTTTTAGATCAAGCGAAGAATGCCCCAAGATAATAAGAGCATTCTTTCGTTCCCAGAGAAGGTACGCACACAACATGCTACTTCACGGATTGATAACTTAACTGTACTTTAGAGGCGCAAATCACAGAATTTATCCGTGTCATTCAGAATTGATATCGTTTGAAAAATCGTTTTCCAGATTCAGCAAGATTTAGTAGAGTGTGTCAAACAACAGCAGTTGCTGGTCAAGTTTGGTCAAGACCTTGTTGCTATCGTGTCCCAAAAGGCTGCAGCTCTTCCAGGTATAGAATTCATTCTGCTACAATTTATCCGTGAACACCCGTCCGTTCTCCGTCTTTTTGATTGCTCCTCCTTCTCCCGTCTCTGCCTCTCCCCTCTCTCCAGTCTTTGCATTCCAGCAGTTTTTCATCAATCCACTTCATTCTGTCCCTTAAACTTATCCCTCCCATCTGATTGTTCGCTTTTTGCTCCCTCCCTTACCGGCCGTATGTTTGTTTGATTCATTCTTCTGAATGTCTCTGACCATCTACTCTTTGCTTCGTTTGTTCTTAGATAATGAGCACTTACTTACCGGCCAAGTGGAAGAGATGGCCTTGGATGTAACGATGCTTGTGTTTGAAAAGGAAGATGCCACTCCGAAACAAGCATGCAGGTAAACTAATTGTTCATGATATCCCGGTGACACACAGGAAGCCCACCCCAGTTCATTTTACTCGGTTGTTGTTGTTTATTGATTGATTAAAATATATATTCATATTTAGCGAGACCTTCCACTCAGTCATGTCGTTCTTGGCTGGATTTGCCATAAAGATGCAGGAAGGAGAATATGACGCCGAGCCAAAAGATGAACCAAAGGTTTGTGTCACTTTTCAAAATCAAGTCCGAACTCAAGCAAGGTATCTAATGGGAGGCCTGTCTGTCTGTTCCTCCGCCCGTCTGTATGTCTGTTTCTCCGTCCGTCAATCCGTCCGTGCGTCTGTCTGTGTCCGTTCGTCCATTCTGTTCTGTTTATCTGACCGTTGTATTAACTACTTCTTTGATGATATTTTGACATAGGTCGATCCACCATATCTAGAGCGGTCCAGGTCATTCAAGTCAGAACTCTTCGATACCGCTGGAGTAGAGGAAAAACTCTTACAGAAAGAGACTGATATGCTTGAACTCAAAAAGAGCGTAAAATTGAAGGTGTGTAAAAGTAAAATGTGTAGTGTTTCAATATTATCATGCAAAAAACTCACCTCACCCAACCCATAACATTGTACCCATCGATCCACCCTCCCCATCCCCCATCCCACCACAAACACCCACATCTAAACACTGATCATGAAATTCCAATTTTGCTATTCGGTCTTTTTCACCAGAACGAAGAGCTTAGCCAAGCAAACATCAGAATTGGTCTGCTTGAGAAACGACTTGAAAACGCTTCAAAAGAGGTAAGGCATACATATTTTTATAGAAGACGAACTGAAATAATCTACTGCATGTAAGATCATTTAGATTGATTGACACGGAAGAGATTTTCCTCCATGAGGTTTCAATTATTAATCAGAAATCAGTACTGTTTTTGAAGTCAATCTTTATTCCTACTGCATGTATTGTAATGTATCCAATATCGTATCTTCTAAATATACGAAATAACTTTGTCTATAAAGGCTGACGCTCGAGTTGAGGCTTCAAATCGTAAGATGGAACAAGCAGTCCAAGAAGTCCGAAAGAAAGAAAAGTAAAACTTTCATCTTCATTTTCTCTTTTCTTTTTTCCCATTGTTGCATAAAATTCTTGCGAACTGATTTTTTTACTTATGTCCATCTTGGTGTCCCTTTTTGCTATAGAGAATTTGAAGATACCATGGATGAGTTGCAAGGAGATATCGATGCCTTAGAGAAAGAAAAAGCTGAGATGAAAAAACGATTGGATGCTTATTCTAAAAAGACGCTTCTAGCTGACCTTGCGCGACATGCTTCGTCGTCTTCCAGCATCGCAGCTGTGGTAGCAGGTAAAAAATACGACTACTTTCCAATATCTTCCTTCCTTCCTTTCTTCCTTCCTTCCTTCCTTTTTTTTCTTCTTTCTTTGAGTTTCTTTGAGTTTCGCCAACAGCATATGGAAAACATACATGGAAAAGCGTTTTATAAGGTTCCAATATAAAGTGGCGTCTCTTGGATTTACCCAACCTTACAAGTACAGTTAGAAAGACGTTCATTTCCTCTTGTCCTCATTTTCGTAAACTAGGACAAAGGTCCTCATACTGCACATCATTTTTTAACTTACTGAGAGTTTCGGTTCCAGATCTACATGTTTCCATGGAAACACTGTAGCCACAGAAACTCAGTCCACTTTCTCTTCTCGTTTCAGGTGGTAAAGGCGGTCCAGGAAGCCCACTTAGAGGTTTAGCAGGTGCAGGTCAACAACCCATGCAAGTTGTTATCAAAGACTCGCCCATCGTGTTGGCACAGGTACGTTATGTCTGTCTAGCTACCAGCCTTCTGTTCTGTTTAAGAAAGTAATAGAGTGATGGCATTTAACCCGTGAAATAGTTATTAGTATAATAGAGGTTAGTACAAAATAATTCCTTTGTCTATTTCTCTCTTATACCTTAACTATACGTTTAAGTGCCATCACTCTAGTCGACATTGCAAATATTACATTTCTATCACAATTTGATTTCCTGTGGAAGAAGGAAATTCCTCTTTTCTTAAGGTTTAACTGAGTGACAAAAGCATAGAATTATGGTGCTGAGTTTCTAGAGCTCACAGTGTCATACAAGACGATTTTGTTTACTAGTCTTCCTTTGAATATTGAATGAAAAACAATCCAGTTTTTATTACTTTGTTTTGCTTTCAGGTCGAGTCTCTGAAAATCGCGTTAAAGCATCTGAAAAACAAGAATATTCGCTTGAGAAGCCAACAGTTTAGGGTATTTATATTACGTTCATTTGCATCAGTTTTCTTTCTTTCTTCCTCTTCACATTTATCGTGATTTCTTCCTCATCCAAACAGGAGACGCTAGAAGAACTTCCTGAAATCTTTGTACCACCAAAAATACAACCTCGATCTGAGGTCCAAGAGACACAGGAACCCCAAAAAGATGATCAGGCGGAACAACAAGTACCGAATTTAACTTCTGTGGCACGCGAGACTGCAGCCTTACTAGAGGTTTTATATTTGTGTCATTATTTTGACACCGTTGCCATCGCTTACACATTTGGTGCAAACATATCCTGTCCTTGTGATTAATATTCAACAATTGAATTATTAATGATTAATGATTAATTTTATTTATCCGTTCATTTTTCCAGAAACTGCAGATGATGAGTGCATCACCAAAAGTTGTTGATGTGTCATCCAGGAAACCAGGTTCGTTTGCGTCTTTTTTAACTCGTGGATATGCGAAGCATAGAAACGAGTTATTGTGAGGACTCTGGATATGCAAATGTGTCACT
>JAAAQI020111331.1:0-15984 GCA_011800005.2 Stichodactyla mertensii
TAGAACTAATGTTTTATTCATCCGTTCTTTATATGCACGTGATGAATTTCTAATCAGCCCCGCACTCCCCTGGAAAAATCAAAGCCGCCCCCGACTTTAAGCTTGAAAGACCTTTAGCGCCGTATAAGATACTGTCATGTGGTATTATTAAGGTCATGCGATTGGCCAAGAACCCTAATGAATATTAATGAATTTTAGAATTACACTTACAGGACACGTCCTGTAGATAAGAGGAAATGAAAGACGTGTCTTTACTCCTCGTAGCTTTCGGGCTTTCACGAATTTTGCCCAGAATCTAGCTCACTGTTGATTTGGTTCGAATCGACGAAAGACGTTGTGGTCGGACGTGTCCGCCATTGTGAAAAGAACAATACCCTAATTTGTGACTCACCTTTGTGTTTAGGTGATGGAGGGTAAAAAGAGAGAGAGATTGATGTTGAAGAATTTGAGGAAGAAATTCCATCGAGCTCACACCTCAAAAGCATGTTTGACAAATTGCTAGAGGATGACAAAAATGATATCTTGTCACAAGTTAAAGAAAGCATCGATTATATCTATTGTAGATGTTTCAGACCCTGGTTTTGCAAATAAAATAGATAGCTTCACACAGTCTGCTCAGGATGTTTCCAGCAAGGCTGGACCTAATGGAAGTGATTCCTTCAAGTCTCTAACAGAGGAGTTCTCTGTAGAAGAAAAGACATCCGCTGCCATACACTCTGGCCTAAACATAAACATTGTCAACAGCTAGTTAACAGCCTGTTGAAAGATAACCTGTCCAAAGATAAAAACTTGCAGAAGTTCAGAATAAGTATTTGTGCTGTTCTTCAGATATGCAACAATTCTGATGTTGATCAGAAAAACATTTTTACTCATGGGGTTGTGTTGCAATTGGTAGCAAACAGGCACCTTCATTAAAAACGAAGGGACCTCATGTGACCAGATTTGGTTAAGTAGTACAGTGCTTTATGCAGCTCATCTACGGTTGTCTCACAGTATCTTTTTGGGGATGACCTAAACAAAGAGGTGGACAAACTCACCAAATGCAACAAAATTGGTAACAAAGTTACCCCAAACAACCTTCAGAGATGGTCATGGTTGAGAGGTTCAGCCACTATTAGACTTTTGGAAAAAGCATGGGATCAAAGTCTTTCAGTTCTTTTTTAGGGGCTGGCTGGGGCCGAGCATGGTCCCAACAGAGCAACACAAAAACACAACCCAAAAATCAACAGAAACTCAAGCAACTAAGGTAAGTCAGAACATGAATGCTGCAGTTATTGATAACCAGTCTCCTTTTAGGGGGGATGTTTGAATGTTTTTGTGCTTGGTGGGCATAGATCCAGATCCATTTGTGTTGGATGCTGTAACTCACTGTCATATTGAATTTGATTTGATCCCTGATCCTCGTATCAGTGTGACCTGACAACACTTCACTTTGACTGAAACTGAGCAATATGTAATTAGAATGAAATAAAAAAGAAAGTTATTTCTCTAAGGAATCATTAAACTCTCAGTTTCAGAACCTGGGGAGATAATTTCACCTAGTATTCTCATTAGACCCCCAAAACTATTGAACCTTTCTAGAGTAATGTTCAACCTCAGAAGGGCTCAATGAAACTGTGTCCTATCCTCATTTCAAAATGGATTCTTTCGAGACTGCCATTAAACTCATGAAACCTGCATGTTTCATGACCTCCATTTATTATTCTATTCCAGTATCACCAGAGGATATAAAATATTTGAAATTTATCAGGAGAAACCAATTTTATACATGTAGTTTCACTTGCCTACCTATGGACTTCTCAAGCAGTCCACCAATTTTTATCCAAATCATGAAACCTGTTTTTTTCTGCCTTTACGGTCCAAGTTTGGCCACATTTGCTTAGGGTATATGGTACCTATATAGATGACTCATTGTATTTTTAATATAGTTATACAGAATGTGAGGAGGAGGTCACCTTACATGCAGTCAAATTTTTGAGCAGTTACCCTTCTCAGGGCATTACGTTTCTTGGGTTTGTTTTGAAGTCCTTGAATATGATAGTAATTCTCATGGTCAAAAAGGTTGCAAAAATTACACAATAATGCCAGAAGTTCCATCCTAACAAAACATTTACAATTTGCCAAGTTGCATCTTTACTCGGTTCACTTGTTTCAGGTTTTCCTTGGGTGGAGCTTAGCCCACTCCATTATTGCCACATTGAGGCTGATTAGGAATATTATCTCAAGCTGCATTAAGGGAATTTTGAGGCAGCGATGACCCTGTCAGTCAATAGCAGAAAAGAGATTCCATGGTGGATTGATAATCTTCCATTAGCCATTAGACAAATTTATCACACCAATCCAGATCTAACTATTTATACTGATACATCT
Organism: Stichodactyla mertensii; assembly: GCA_011800005.2. NCBI lineage: Eukaryota > Metazoa > Cnidaria > Anthozoa > Actiniaria > Stichodactylidae > Stichodactyla > Stichodactyla mertensii. The sequence goes on from JAAAQI020111331.1 coordinate 2,371, forward strand.
GGTACTGGATGGGGTGCCAAACCAGATCAGGGGGAAGCACCTGTGGGATCTGGTCAGGTATCGAGTCTATAAAACCAAGAGAGCATAAATAAGAGAGGGAAACTTCTTAATATCGCGCGCGCCATGTGAATTCCCGGTTGAGATATTTTTAGAAACCGGATGCAGTTCAACGTTCGTCTTACCCTACTCCCCTGCGTCAAAAATTATGGCGTTTTCTCATGAAGAAGTTTTGGTTAAGAAGTTGAGAAAAAGTCCAGAAAAAAGGCTAAAATAATAATTTTGTCAATTAATAATGACTTGTTTGAATGGAGAACGGAACAAGCCTTCTTTCTTCTCTTCTAAAGAGCATTTCGTAAAGGATTTCTTAGGAAAAACGTCGCTGAGTGCTTGTAAAACCTGTCGCTTGGAGCTTATTTTAGGATTTCTCCTTTACAAAATCCGAGAATTCTAACGACTGCAATACTGTTTTACGGCAATAAATCTTCAAAATATTTACTGAATCAGATATTTTTAGCAATTACCCATTAAAGCCCGGTTAAATATAGGTAAAGAAAGCTAAATTAAAAAGTCGCAAATTTTTCACCGATTTTCGTTCAAGACTAAAGACAACTTTATCAAAAACGTATTTCGACTGTGTGCAAAGAAGATTTCCAAATAAACAAGATTGAAGTTCGTAATAACTACTTTGTTTTCTTATAGACTAAAACAAGTTGAGATTTATATCTGTGAACGTTATTGTAGTTAACTTATATGTATTTTTTTTCCGACTGAAAAGTAGTTTTTAACGGCTGAGTAAATCTGAAAACATTTCTTCTCTAAATAGATAACAAAATTCAAACTTTTCTCACCTTAAAACTACTATGTTACATAGATTAAAATGGAAAAGGTGTTCTCTGCCCTTTTAAGCTTCCTTACGATCTTTTTCCGGCAACAAACGTTTTTAAAATCTCAAATTTTAGTGAAAAAACTTGAATAACTTTCTTACTGTTCGGTTCACTAGCAGGCAAGATGGATACCATCAATGTGCTATTTTCGCCGTCAATCAAATCTCGAGAGCCAATCACTTGCCGTTATTACGGCTCGCTCACGATCAATTTTTGACGCCGGGGAGTAGGGTAAGGCGAAAGTTGAACTGCATCCGGTTTCTAAAAATAGCCCAACCGGGAATTCACATGGCGAGCGCGATATTAAGAAATTTCCCTCTCTTATTTATGCTCTCTTGATAAAACATATCAATTTTCTTGAATTATTGGCCATTTCTCTTGACCTCATGTCCTTGTTCAATGATAGGAAGGATAGGACCGAATCATGTGACCATACTATTGCACTTACCTATATTGATTCAGTGGGTGGTTCGAAATCTGAAGAATGCTGAGACTCTTTGGAACTGGGCTATTCCCAAGGAATTTTGGTTGTCAGCAGCCCACATTGCTGGCTCAGGCGTCTTGTCACACCCTTGCCATTTAAATCTGGATGCTGTCAGTTGACAAATTCCAAATAAATAATAATAATAAGTCACTTTGTTTGGCCAATCAGACATGGATCTCTTTGCTAGTTAATGCTAAAGTTGAGAACTATTGTTTCATGGAAAGCTGACCTTAAAGGTTAAGTTTATAGATGCGTATTCAGTTGATTGGGCGCTTTTCTCATTATATGCTTTACCACCTTTTTGTCTTCTTTGTAGATGTATTTAGAACATAATTCAAGACAAGGCATCAGGGATTTTTTAAATAATCCCTCTTTGGCCCAACCAGCCATTCTCCTCCTTTGTGCTCAACCTCTTTATAGATGTTCCACGGGTGGTGAAAGTATTCCGCCAGAACTTGGTCCATCCAAGTGTGGACACACCTCATCCACTTACTTAAGAGTTCCACTTCAGAGCCATCTAAAATTGTTTGCAACTTATCCGGAGATCCCTGCAAAATTCATCCACTCTAACAGACATTGTCAAAACCATCATGCAGTTCTGGAGAACCGGCACTCAAAAACCACATGATGTGTACGTCAAACAATGGTTTGAATTAGTGTAATCAAGGAGTATGTGATCCAGTGCATCCCACTGTGAGGGGTTTGCTGCTGTTTCTCCACTGTCTTTATAAACGGTATGAGCTATTCTTAACTTAAAACAGCTCGCTCTGCAGTGTCCAACATTGATCTCTACAATGATTACGATCCACAGCGTACTCCAATAGGCAAACACTTTCTGATGTGCAGGTACCTTAAAGGAGTAGTCCATGAACTGAAATCTGTGCTGTATATCTGTATTTGGCCTGGATTACTTAAGCCTTGTTTGGCCATTGGACAAACTATCTCTGAAGGAACGTCCATTAAACTGGCTACTCTAATTGCTCTAACTACTAGTCAAGGATGTCAGACACTGACGTTTCCTGATATCTATGAAGAGTACATGCAGAGGACTGGGGATTGTTACACTTTTGCACTTACAGATCACATCAAGCAGAATAGGCCTAGTAAAGTCTAGTTGGAAACATTCATTTATATAAGTACACAATTAGGGAACTGTGTGCCTATGAAATTTTTGATTACTACATTAGCATCACTAAGGATGTGAGATCTCCCATCAAACTGTTTGTGTCGCACATCAGTATCATACAGTGCCATACAATGTTATAACTGCATCAACTATTGGGCGCTGGATAAAACCTTTGTTAGGATAGGCAGATGTTACCACTGAAGTGTTTTTTGCTCATAGCACAAAGTGTGCTTCAGCTAGTGAGGCAGGTACGTCGGCACCTGTGGATGTAATCCTAGCTACAGCAGGGTGGAATGACAAGAATCGATATTTCAAAAATTCTGCAATAAGCCAATTGCCACTGCCACTCAAGTATCTTTGGCCATTCTGAACAGATAACTTATTACTTCTTCACTCTGTAAAGTTTGTTTGTTGTGTTTGAATAAAATGTTGGCTTGGGTGCTCTGCCATTTTGTGCTCAAATCTCATGGTAACCCGGATGTACGTAGTGATTTGGTAGAATTGAAAATTAAACGAGACTTACCTGCAAGTTGAAGTTTGATGATAATTCTGCCAAAATACTAGTAGTACAGTAGGGTTAACATGAGATGCGCACGCACCGCCGCGGATCAGAGTTTAAAGACATTTTGTGGTCAGTTGAAAAAAGTGTCTGTATGAATAAAAATCTTTGGTTTGGAGACCTACAGGCACAACTGCATGCGAAAGGATGGGTAAGTGCAAATGGGTGCTATGGGCATGTTAACCCTGCTGTACTACTAGTAATATGGCAGAATTATCACCAAACTTCAACTTGCAGGTAAGTCTCGTTTAATTTTCAATTCTACCAAATCACTACAGGTAAGTCTCGCTTAATTTTCCATATCAAACTTTTTCCCTAAGAAACATGTCGTTCACGCTCAGACCCTCCAACTTCCTTATAAGGATGTTACTTACCATATTTGGAATTTGAACTAAATTTGCATCGCAAAAAGAGCAGGTTTTTAAAGAAAATTCCATCCAAACTTACAGCCATTCGAGTGAAAACACACTTCTAGGTCGGCCATCTTGTTTTCTGACCAAAAAAGGACTGGAAACGTGACAAAGGGTGACCACTTGTTGACCGGTCTTTAACCACAGGAAGCCCGCGCGAACGACAGTAAAAGTTTGATATGAATTATATCACAAAATAAAACTAAATAAAAAGATGGACGAAACTTAAATTATTACTCAAAAGCCAATTTAAAAAGGAAGATTTTCAGTTCTTTCTTAAAGATTTCTAAATTTGATAACTGTGAAACGTAGTGGTAATTCCACAATGCTGGTCCAACTTTATAGAAAGCTCTAGCACCAAATGTCTTTCAACTGGTCCTTGGCACGGCGAGGAGTAGATGGTCAAAGTTCCTCAACCTGTAACGACCTTCAGGCTTAGATTTCAGAAGATCGCTCAAATAAGAGGGGGCCAAGAGTCTTGGAGATAATGCGGTATTTCACTGGTAACCAATGTAACGTCCTCAATACAGGAGTTATGTTACGTGCAGCAGCATTTAGGACTCTCTGTAATCGATGAAGCTGATATTGTGAGATGTCATAAAGTAGAGCATTACAATAGTCCAGGTGACAGGTTACGAGCACGTGGACCAAAGTTTTTGTAGTATCCACAGATAAGTACTTCCCTATCTGTCTGATATTATAAAGACTGTAGAATGCCTTGCTGCAGACTTTGGTAACATGGTCACTCGTCGACATGTGTTGATCGAACCAGACACCAAGATTACGCACGCATTCAATTGGCTTGATGATAGACTTACCCACTGTAATGTTCTCCATATTGATTTTCATTAACTGTTGCCTAGAACCACTTATTAGAAACTCGGCTTTAGAGTCATTAATCAAGAGTCGATTAGAGACCATCCAAGCACTAACTTCAGCGACACAGACCTGAAGAACTTCGACTGCATTATACTGGGAATGTTGGGAACTAGGCTTGAAAGACATATATAATTGCGTGTAATGTGCACATGTGTAGACATTAGGCAAATGTTTAGCCACAATCTTGAATAGTTCAGACGCATAGAGCAGAAATAACACAGGTCCCAGGCAGCTGCCCTGAGGCACGCCAGAATTTAAGTGGAAACCATCGGACAGATGTTTAACCGAGATCTGTTGCTACCTATCGGATAAGAACGATTTAATACAGTCTTCAGTCTTCAGCTATTCAACGTATATGTATTTTGTGTGGTGTCGGCTATCGCCCTTCTGCTTGTCTACTGGGAGCCCAACAAAGTCATATTCAAAAATATCTATTAAAATACTATGATTTATTGTATCAAACGCGGCACTTAAGTCACGAGAGAATGAGAAGCGTGACTTGCTGCTTATCCATACTGACAAGAATATCATTATGGACTTTTAAGAGTGCATATATTAGATAAAATAATGACAAAATAATAAAACTAATTACGAGAAGTTGTGTTAACATTTCGGAGCGTTTAATATTTTGGCCGACATCCACTGGCCATCATCAGTAACTGAATGAATTTGTTATATTTCGATTTTCAACTAATAATACTGTATACTCTAGAGTATTAACCACTATGTAATTTCATCACCGTTTCCATAGGGGAAGCATGGGTGGTATGCGCTGTTAATCAATGCGCTGCCTCTCACCGTTGGGGGTCTCGGGTTCGATTCCTGGACTCGCCATCTCATGTGAGTAGAGTTTCTGTTGGTTTTCTCCTGTGCTTCAAGGGTTTTTCTCCGGGTTCTCCGGTTTTCGTCCCTCCGCAAAAACCAACTTCTAAATTCCATTTCGATCTTTGGGCATTCGCTTAATTGGAGCCTAGCTCTGTTGTGAATGGCTTACGTTGTTTCATAACAACGAAAAGTTAAGTAGCTAGAATTGTAACAGATTCATTCAGTTACTGATGATGCCGGCCGGTGGATGTAGCCGAAATATTAAACGCTCAGTAATGTCAACACAACTTTTCCTCATTCTTTTTTATTGTAAAACTCCACGCCCACAAAAACATATATGACAAAATAATAATAAAAAACTGATTGGATGTATACTAAAACTAATTATTAGTCCATTCACATGTATTTATGCGAGCAATAATTCATAAAATGCCAGTTCTGCCAAAAAATAAAAACATATATAAATTTATAATGTCGAAAAATCAGTCAGACCTGCTTGTAATAAACTGATGAAATAAATGAGCTTTTAAGTCTTTTCTTAAAAGGCTCCACTATTAATACAGTATCGTAATTCCAATGGTAGGTCATTCCACAGGCTGCAACACCAAAGCTCCGCGGTCACTATGTGTCAGACGCGATTTAGTATAGTGAATTACAGGGATGCTTTCCATTTACCTGGAAAAACCGGAAATTCCGGTTGGGAAAAAAAAATGGTATATTCCATTTCATAAAATCTATTCCATTGATAGACAGTGATTAGCCAAGTGTGAAAGAAAAGGCACAAGAATGTCACTGCATTTTCAAAAAACGGACGCTGGAACTGAATCTAAACAGAGACTTCTTGGTAAGTTTGAAAACTTCATCACAGCTGACAGACTTGAAGTTGTCAAATATACTACTGCATGAAGAAATGACCGGAAATGGGATTGCTTGGACAGACGTACTTTTGTGTAAGCCAGACAGAATGCCTTTGCTTTCAAATACAAAAAAATTTGCAACAATTTTGCACAGAGTCTTATTATCTGAGCACGTAGGATAGTGTCATTGATATTACCAACTAATTAACGGTTGGCCGTTTGAAACAGTACCTTTTCATCATAAATATTATTATTTTTCTAGAGTATTACCTTCTTTAGGCAGTGAATATTTGGTCCCTAGATAATCTTCGAAGAAAGTCATGATCTTCCCTCCAACGCTTAAGGAGTATCCAGTTCTATCGATCAAAGATGGCCGGCTATAAAAACCCATCTGGAAAATCAAAACAAAGAGTGAAAATCGTTCATAGCGTATAATCTCAGGGATTACAGGCATGCTCTGTCCGGTTTTTATTTGGATTGATCCAAATGATCATGTGACATTGCAAACTTGTACGAACGTAGATGACGGTTGGAACAAATTTTTAAATATAATAGAATGAGATTGCTATGAAGCCTATTGTTCTATCGTTTTAAGTTCACTTTTCCCAGCCGTAACCGTGCACAAAACTAAAACTTTCCTACATATATCAGACAATCAACCAATGAAAGCGAAAGATTGTGCGCGATCAAAACCGTACTCAACATCTATTTTTGCTTCATTGTCAGTCCCTATACACACCAAGGCCTATACACACTAAGTGTTTTGCTCCTTCGTGTGTACCACAAAATTTCATGTAAAAAAGGATGAGCATAATTTTGCCCGCGGCTCACGCTCCTTGATATCAAACTGGTTAAATATCAGCGAGCATGACCACATCATACAGCATGCAGTTGTGAAAAAAAAAAAATCCTTCTATTAACTTGGTGGCAACGTTTAGCATGCCCCAATCAGGAAGAGTTAAATAGCGCTTTTCCTTTCCTCTTTGAGCTGCTTATTTCTACCACTAGCACTTTTTGACATGTGTTCTTTTCGTCTGATTGCTTTCTACTCGCGCCACGATGACCAAAATCTCCGACTTTTCCTCGACAGGTCTAGTTGCTTAAATATATAACCATTTATACCTTAATATCGTTCTTGCTGATGGTCTCTACATACAAGTAGTTTCCCACCACAAATGCCAGTAAATACGTAGGCATAACAACAGTCTTCCCGTAGTAATCAATCGTCTGTCCATTAGTGATCTCAGTCTTGTAGATGGGCATGTTACACAGTGCGATGTAATCAGATCGGTGAGCGATGGAGATGTTAAACGTGGCTTTTAGGGCTGGTTCGTCAAAACAAGGAAATGCTCTACGTGCGCCGGTGGTCTGAAACTGAGTGGCGGCATAAAAGCTGTGAAAAGAAGAAAGAAACAACAACAACAAAAACAAAAACAACAACTAAAAAACAACGACAAACAAGAAATGGAACAGGGGAAGACAAGAGAAAATACAGAAAGAAAGAAAAAGTATAAGAAAAAAGAAATAAGAAAGCAAGGATGGATGGATGGATGGAAACAGGATAGAAAAAGGTATTTTTAGCGTTCATGGTTAATTTGTTTTGTTCGTTTGTTCGTTCGTTCTTTCGTTAATTTGTTTGTTTATTTGTTTATCTGTTTGTTTATCTGTTTGTATTTTTATTTGTTTCTGGTTCTCCTTTATACTTACACCTTTTTTCCATTCTGTGATGATATTTCCTCACGGAACAGTCCATCAACATTAGTTTGAAAGAAACCCCGAAAAGTCAACTTCAAGAGATACATGTCTCTTGGAACCTCTGATGCCATTTGGATCACGTGGTAGTCGTGTTTCTTAAATGGAAAATGTTTTTTGACCTTCATAATCCCTAAGAAAAAATATGACTGGAATTGAAATAGTAATAGTTTTGGAATAGTAATTTCTTCATCCACTATCATGCATCGTATTGATTGTCCTATTTTATTATGACGTCACATAATATGAAGGGGGGGGGGATCGTCCACGGCAACAATAGATATATTTAATCAAATTTCGTTATAGTAAGAAAAGTTTACTCTGAAATTGTCATGTTTTCCAAACGTAAGATGTACTGATCTTTAATGCAATATTTATGGCTCTATTTGGTGGCTGTTATCGCTTTTCTATTGTCTACATAAAGCATTTGATATATCGATTTTTATTGCGTTTTGTCCAAAATCCTTAGCGCTTAAACCAGAGATTGTTTTGATATGACGTCATAATAAACAGCAAAATAGTCCTGAAGATGAATGACGTCAACCAGTTGCTAAGCATTGCATTGTGGGTTATGGGGAGGACTAAGGGCATACATGAGACCGTAAAATCAATCTTCGGTCTTCACTTCTAGTGTCCTTCTTGTGATATCACAACGAAAACAATACTGCATCTTTCGTTCAGTGCACAGGTCGTCGAAATTCCCACAAACGCTAAAATGACAAAAGGAGGTAACTTTAGGGATAAAACCCTTTTAGCAATGTGTTTTTTACTTACCTTTTCCTGTTTTAGCGAGTACTTGTACAGACGAGATGTTCAACCCGTTATTGTGCAGGATGATCAGGTCAGTCGTGTTTTTAACCTCTATATCAATACCTACATGGCCATCAAATCCAGGTAGGTCAACAGTGATGTTCATAAACAGGTTGTAATGTTTCGGTATGATGTTTGTAGGAAGACGAGCATTCCACCATGCTTCTGTACCAGGAGTGGTAGGTGGAACTTGAGTTGTGGGTGGAACCTGCGTTGTGGGTGGCTCAGTAACGTTTTCATACTGTCTATCCAGACCTAAAGAAATTTCAGCGAGTTTTCTTATTGAGTTTACACACCTTCCAAAATTATTCACACTAGTAATAGACCTTTTAAAAAGGTTGGTTTGTGGTAGCTGTGGCTCTCCACATATCGATGCATTTGTGTTTACCGGTAGTCCATTTCAGACATAAATTTCTCAAAATTTGCAGAGATATTACTAACCAACGAAAAAAAAAAAATCTGCTCAGTTGATCGCAAAAAACATGAGATGAATACACCTATTTCAAAAAACGTTGTCGGTCAGCGATCTGAAATCTGAGCCAGACAATTCGCCAGCGCAAGTCATCGCTCAAAGGTGCTGTCGTATTTAGCTATTTACTGATTGCAAACTACTAAAAGATAAAACTTAATTTAACACTAAAACTTATTTTAGATACAAATTCACAGCTCGTGCCCTCAATTCCTCTCGGTTACAGATTCAGATTTCAGATCGCCGACCGACAACGTTTTTTGAAATAGGTGTATACACCTATGTTAAGGCCCGTTTACACACGAGTGATTTTTTTCTGCGATTCTAGTTGCGATTTACCTTCAATCAAAAATAGCACGTGTGAACGTGAGCGGCGATTTGAGTTCGAATCGCTGCAAAATTGGACTAAATTCGAAGATGTTCGAAACAACAGCGATTCATCGGCAACGTAAATTTAGAAAATCACTTCTCAAATCATGAATATTTAATGAGGACAAAACAAAGCAAATCACTACTGTGACGGTGGTTTGGAAATGTGTTCTTAATTTGCATTAAATTTCGTAAACTTTTTCTTTGATTTTCTCCAAGAAATATTCATGAAATTGAGAAGCAAGTTCAAACACTTGAAAGAGTTCTTCCTCCGATTTCCAAACACCTCAAAGTCAGTTAAAAAAACTCGGCTGCGCCTCGTTTTTTCAACTCACTTTTCGGTGTTTAGAAATCGGAGGAAGAACGCTTTCGCGTGTTTGAAATATTACTTTACAATCGCCGGTAGTTTACGCGCGCGATTTTGCATCGCAGATAGAATCGCAGCGAAAGTCGCAGTGCTTTTCACAGAAGACGTCGTCCGTAAAAACGAGCCTTTATTCGTTCGATCTTCACTTACTTTGTCAGCGTCGACAAACTCAGCAGCTAAAGCAAGTGTCGTGACAAACATTATCGACGTACCACTTCCTGAGATTATGGCAGGAATGTACGCGAATGAACGCGTCTCTTCTGTCAACAGATAAAACCACCCGGATGATCCAATCACGATTACGGAACCCAACACGAACGACCACTAGAAAAAATGAATGAGATGTGAATGGAATAATGAATTGGGACTGGAAGCTAAAGAAACGAAATAAGATCCCTCGTCGTACCGTAGTCTCACAATATTATAATTTGCAAGTCAGCCATTAATTTATAGACTTTTTTTGTAGAAGATAGAGTTTCTGATAAATACTCAGAAATGGCTGCCTGCAATCCGTCACGTAAAAACACGAAACCAAACAATACATTGTCATTATTGTCTACATGTTGCTTTACCTTATTTCCTAATAATTTATTGAGTTTCTTGGCAGCTAAACTCGAGAATACACCACTGATGAGGATTACAAGAGGAAAATATGCTATGGATGCCTGAGAACGATCAAAAAGAAAACTCAAATCTCTTTAAGTACCTAGTCGTTCTTTCACTTTCGCACTAATTGAGTACTATCACTCACACACTCTACCACTTCATTGCTCCCCCCCCTCCCGACACACACACGCTCTTAGAAAATCTTACAATCGCCGGCTCACCTTCTCAAACTTGAGATGATCTGTCAAGTACAGTGGCAAATACGAGTTGACAATATTCTGAGACAGTCTGGTTAACATGTAGGCTGCTCCGAGCTGGTAAATGAACAAGGAAGTGGTTAATAGTCAAGCAGCAAATATGATTGCGCTTCATCGAGAATATTTCAGTTGGATCGGCTCACTGCTGAGAAACCAATCGGAAGGTTGTATAATTAGTTCTTTTGATTGTATTTTGACAATTTTCTGTCTTTAAAGATTCCTACAAGCGAAGCGGAAAAAAAAAATTCGTGTGAACCAAGTGTAAACAAAATATAGGTGGTTGTACTTACGCTTAATATTTTTTCGAGAGAAATCGAGACGCAAGTAGGTGATGCCATTACTAGATACGTTTGCCAACATGGCGCGCGCTTTTTGTGCTATATCATAGAGCAGATTTTTGTTGCGAGTGCGGAAAAATTGGCCTAAATAGTAATCAATGCAGCCATTCCGTAAATCAGTTGCGCGCGAGGTAACTTGTCTCAATTCAGAATATCAACAAACAGTATTACGGTCACGGTACGGTATTTTGCTAGTAGAGAGTTTTTCTTGCCTCTTTACCCGCTCTTTATAGGTTTTCGCAATGTACCTCTGCTAGTAGGGTACTGCACAGCAACGTGTCACTGCCACATGCTTTTTCTTGAAAGTGACCATTACTCGCAGGCATTCTACTTTAGTTTGAGTATATTCATACGATACATAAAGCTTCAATTGCTTATACTTTTACTTGTGTGTGCTGCGCTTTCTCTGCGGTCTGCAATAAACGTGAAAACTCCTGTGCGCTTCATGATTAAAACTGTAAAAATTTAGCGCATAGCAATGATGTGTGGATTATTGGTTAGTGCGCTGCCTGCTAAGCGCGAGGTCCATGGGTCGATCCCAGTGACCTCACACACTTATTTCAACTTGTATCTAATCCGTCGCGTGGAGCTTTAGCTTCAAATACTCTTAAAACAGAGCACTGATGGAGAGAAAGCGGTAAAGTGCGCACTCGGCTTCCATTAATGAAGGAACTACCGGCGGCATTAAATAAAAGTTACTTTACCTTTACCTTTCAATTTTGATACTAACCTTGTAAAACACAGGACTTTTGAACAACGTCTTCCAAGTTTTCGTTTTAGCAGTCTTGCATTTACTCCTATCAGTTATGGTCAAGTCGGTACAGTTTTCTTTCTTAAAGTCATTTTCTTTCCTCGTGTGTGCTTCTCTTTCTACTTCTCCGTCCTCTAACGCCACAGAATGCAAATGCATTTCTCCCAACTTTTCTTGACTTTTCATTTCCAAAGAATTTGACTTGCTAACTTCTAAAGCTAAAGGAGATTGATTCCTAAAGGAAGTAGATTTGGGCAGTCGAGGGCTTGCAAGCGGGCTTTCTTGAGTTTCTGAGTTAATTCTTGATCTTATTTTGGGATCAATTCCAGCAGGAAAGCGCATATGATGCTCTTCAGAAGCAAGCGCAGTCGGTGAAAACCTGTTAGAAGCCGGTCTTGATAGCCTAGGGCTTGGGAATGGACTCTCCTGATTTTCTGAGTTCAGTCTTGATCTTATTTTGGGGTTAAATCCATAATCTATGCCAGTGGAATGCGGGTGTACGTGTGTTCTCTCAGATACCAGTTGAGACTTAGGAATCCTCTTTGAGGGAGACCTTGATAATCGAGGACTTGGGAAGGGGCTGGCCCGAGTCGATTCTCTTCGAGAGCTCAAAATCAAAGCCGAATGGTTTGGTACCATGTCCATAAATGTTTCGGGCATACAAAGTTCGACGCTTTCTACATCCGTGCCTTCGAGGCTCGAGTCTCCTTCATAACCACTCGATTCGAATTCCACGCTGTCTGTCTCTTCTGTTTTGAATTTGTCTTTCCTGTTATCGTGGTCTGATAAGGCTTGCCATAAATGATTCTCGAGTTCGGCTACGTCTAGTCTTATTTCGTTGTCTTTTTTTGATTCCCATGTCGATTTATCATTCTTTCTGGATTCATTATCTTTTTCGTCTTCCTCAAATGACGGGTTTACAATTGCAGTGCTGGCCTTGCCTTGGATGACGTCAGACACATTACACGCATGCGTACTTTGATACAGACCATCAGGTGTGGAAGGCGCTGGTTTTGACCCTCCATAACTTTCCATAGAAAATTCATGGCGTTTTCTTTCGTTGCTTTTAGATAACATCTTTTCTTCTTTTCCTATAAAGGTAATTTAAAAACAAGAGACGTTTTCAGCTTGGGCCATGGATGTAATGCATGGTTTCCAACTTCAGGTCACGTGTCATTTCCCTGGGTTTTATTTCCTTGTTTAACGGTAACGCTTGAGGATGTAATCTCAAGCAAAGAACCTTATTCCTATGAAATTTGAAATGAGTAAACATTTCGTCATAGCTGAAAAGCTCTTAAATGTCTTTGATTACTCAAGTATGGTTTCAAGAGAGCTACGGAGGAATGTGAGACCGCAAACTATCAGATGATAAGCGGAGTCCATCATCAAGGCATTCGCATTTGCGGACTAATAAAGTATCTATTCGTTAGTTGAAATTTTGCCAGATTGCTTGCATTCTAGACAAGATGTCGGTGCTATAATTTATAAATTCTAGTACATCAAATCCGTGTATTTTGCTTACCTTTCTTAGAACTTGGTTCACGAGTGCCAACATGAAAAATAAGGGCAAAGAATGCTCCTGTAGCTACTACAATTATTGCTAGATTCTGTGGAAATAATAACAATATCACTAATCAGAAATATTATAATTAACATACAACAAGAGAAGCTTTATTTTGTTTTATTATGCGCAATTAAGATACTGCGATTAGTTTCAAATCCCCTCGCCCGTTTGAAAGCAAAAAAAGAAAAATTCTGTTTCTTGGCAAAGGTAAAGGGAGGAGAGAAGGAAGGAAGGGGTAGTAGTCAATTTCTGAAAACGCAACTACTCCCTAAAGAAATGATTCACTTGAGATTCATGAAACTCTAAA
>JAAAQI020111553.1:0-15974 GCA_011800005.2 Stichodactyla mertensii
GTAATCAAATAAACATTGATGTTATTTTGAAAGACACATTCATGTTTTTTTGCCTTAATGGAAATTTGCTAATACCCTTTATGGTTTTTTGAAATTTTTCCCTGTGTTGTTTTGTCATCTCCTGGGTAATCTTTGTTCATGGAGTTCACATAAGCTTAAATGTAACTTAGGCTCATTTTTCTACACAGTGTTACCTACAATACTTTAATCAGCATTTATGCACAGGATTACCAGGTAAACATTGGGGAAAAAACACTTCTTACTGGAGGTAGGAAGGGGCAAGGGAATTGAATGTTTTGCATTGGAAGAATCTACAGAGCACTCAGTATTCATAAAATCTATCCACCAAGGGGTGGATCCAGGGGAAGGGTCCCAGGGGTCCAGACCCCATCCCCCCTTCCTTTACAACTTATGTTTTCCCTTTTTTTATGTATGATATCATCTATTGAATGCAGGTTTTGTACCCCTCAAAAAGTCATAGATCTGCCCTTGGATCTCTATGAAAAAGCTAAAACTTTAGACCAGTTCCCTTTGAAAACATGATTGTTATTGTCAGTCAGACTTCATTTGTTTGGAATTTGCTAGAAGAGGCTTATTCTCCAGGAGGGGAGGAGATGTTAGGGTGTGGTCTGGGTGGTTCGACCTGTGGTCCCTGAACATCCAATCCATCCAACCGTAGTAGTGAGAGACAGAGCATTAGCTGTGTACACCCCACTCCACACACTGTGTGACTCCATTTCCCTGCATGACTTTTGCAAAGTTAATGCAAAGATGATGATTCTGAATAATGCAAATGTTGATATGCATGTTGTGTTGATTATGAACACAGACACTGACAATTAAAGTTTGTATTTTTTATAGAAAAAGACTCGGAAAAATCATCATCGCCATCACAAACCTGAAGTTATGGAAGAATACTATCAGAGGTACAAGGACAATATTTCATGGAAAATGAATTCATAATGAATATTTATTTTTTTATGGCTATAAATTATAAAATGATCAATGGTTCTGGGTTTTTTTAGATATCTGGAGGGTATCTCTGAAAAACCTAATGAACCTGTGATGCTCAGATTGGCAGAAGAGGTAAAAACATTACTCTATTGATGACCTTCATCTATCCATCTATCCATCAATCCATCCATTCATTCATGCATTCATGCATTCATTCAGTCATTCAGTCATTAAAATAATCTGTGATGTCAAGGATTTTAGAAGAAATAACATAATTTTTTAATCAACAAACTTTGAAAAACTTTCATTTATTCACCTCCACCCATCCATTCATTCATTCATTCATTCATGTTTTTTTATTAAGACTGAAGAAAGAGGTAACACAATTCTTTTTATCAACTACCTTTCAAAAGTTCTCAAGCATCCATAATAAAAATGAAACTCTGTAAACATCCATTTATTCATTCCATTTATCCATTTATCTAAATTAATAATCTTGTTAGTTTAAATTTTTACAACAAAATTAAAAGAATTATAATGTGGTTCAACTCTGGAATTAATGCCTGTTCATTTGTTTAATTAAATCAATCAATCAGTTGAATGATTTTTTTGTTGTTGTTGTTGATATTGATTTGTGAATTATTTTCTTCACATCGTAGGTAGACCTGTCCCATTCACTGTTTGCAAGAATTGTGCTTGAGAGATATCTAGCTCATTCACGTTACAATGGAGAAAACCGTAAGTAAATATAGTAACCACAGGAATCCCATAAACATTTTGTGTTCGCATAAGTTTGTTCCAAGTATATTTTTATTCTTGATATATCTATTTTTTTATTGATTAAAAACTTTCTCCCAGCTCCCAAGAGTGTTGTAAGCCAAGTGATGAAGGATCCCTCAATTCTTACAGACAAAGTTTTAGCTTATGAAATACAGCAGGTACAAAAAATATATATATATTTATTTGACACCAAATTTGATGATGATGAGGGTGGAAAATATCTATGTGGTATGACATTCTTGCAACAATAATATGCAATATGAGGATTTTAATTGGAACATAAAATTAGAACTAATTTTTAATTCTGTGATGTTGATGTCACACATAACAGTTGCACAGGTAGACACATGGTGCAATTTCCCTTTTGCCAATGTTGCAAGAAAACTTTGCATCATGTGTCTGAGCCTTAAACATATTTATTTTTGGTATGAAAGTGCATTTTGAATGACCCTAATTATGGTCCACTGGTTGATAATATCAAAAGGTATCCTTGAATGTGTGTATGATATAATATCTTCTTCAATAGTTTGATTTGGATTTCCAATTTCACTCATTTCACTTCACAACTTTTTAGTTTGGTTATTGACTTATTCCCTGGAGTATGATAACTCTCTCTCTATGTGATGTGTGCCGAGAGGCATTTGATGGCAGGTGGCAAGGGTTCCAAGCACCTTCCCCCCACTTAATACCACACCTCTCCCCTCTCAGTTGTGCAAAGTAGCTCTGCAAGGTTTACATGAATTAGAAGCTATCCTTGCAAAAATACTAGCTGCCAAAAACTTCTCATTTCTCAAGTTAGAAATTCTTATATTTCACTTTTTGATAAACAAAGTTTTTCAAATTCTTTCAAACCTTGACTCTAATGTACAAAAGATCTGTTGGTTATGAATATGAACTCATCCTGAAAGAAAAGCTGCAGAATAGAAACATTTCATTTATAGGTAAGTAAGTGAGCATTTTAAAGTTTTCAAACCCCACCCCCACCCACCCACCCCCCAACTTCATTGTAGTATTAAAACACAACTCATCCTTACACTATTGGCAGATCTGCAAATTTTGTTACTATGCTGTACCAAACTTTACCATAACTGCAACTAGTGTTGTGACTGGGTGATTTGCACCATTATAACAATGGGAAGCCATTTTAGTTTTACAGAATGGCATAAGCTTGGGTCACACTGGTTCACACAAGCATAAGCACAAGCAACATATGCAGACTCAGAGGTGTACTGATCATTAGCAGTGTTTGTCTTTTCTCACACCTTGGAGAATGCAATACTGAGTCTGCATATGTTGCTTGCACTTATGCTTGTGTTACTAGTGTGAACAGGCTATACCTTGCACATGCAGTAAGTCAGTACCATACGTTTCCCAGTCAATTAAAAAAATGCTCTATGCACAGCAGTTGCAAGGTTGCAAGCAGTTGTAATGGTAGTACCATATAGATGTGTGTGTGGCGACCAAAGAAGTGTAAACATTCGAGTTGGACACCACCTATGCAATGTTGCATAAGAAGGTTATGCCATATTTCTGTACATAGTCCTTACTACACCCAGTTTTATCCACATTCTGACAGAAACCTTTTATCAGGTGAAGAAGAAATGAGAGCCAAAGGTTATGATAAAACACCTGATTTTAAACTAGAAATACCAATTGGTAAGTACATGTATGTCAGTGTTTCATTCTCATTAATAAAAACTGAGAGTATGTTAAAAATGAATGGGATAGGATGAAAATCAGTATAGTATGAATTAAAATTGAATGAAACCAGAAAGGTTAAAATGAAATATGATGCCAAAAAAAGTGGAAAAATTTAAGAAGAGGAACAGAATAGATTTGCAATAGACAAAAGCAATAAGTGAATAGAATAAAAGATTTCAAGCCATCATAGTTAAAATGATTGAAAAGTTTAATTATGTTAGACCCTTTATCAACAACAACAGCTATATTTACACTCTCAAAAGTGACAATTTAATGCTCATAATCTTTTCTAAATGTTGTTTGATCTTCTAGCTGTAGATGGGTATGTTGTTAACTGGATTGAAAGCAAAGCATCGTTTGGTGATGAGTATAGCCATCAAAATTACTTAAAGGAACAGTTTTGGAGCTATTGGAATAGGTAAATTCACTTTAGAATATTTAGACATTCCCGAAATGTTTTCAACATTGCCCGTTCAACCGTTTGAAGCAGCTTCATGTCAGACAAAAATGATTTTGGTGAGTTAACTAACGGAATAACTTTGCAAACACTTAGCCAAAATTGGTCATCAATTTTATATGCAATTTTTCCCAATCTTTCTTGTTTTACAAAGCTTTTTACACGAATGTATAAGAAAGCAGGTTTCACTTTTGGACATTAGACATAAAAAACTGAAATCCTGCCCTGCGATTGCTGCGCTGCCCGTAACGTCATAAAGGCAAAGTCAAGGTTAAATGTCTGGAAATTTTGTGGTTTTGTTGCGCGCAACAGCTAGAGCAGTTCGTATGATTGGGGAAGTTCCGGTACTGACTAACAGCACGCATCTCGGTATGCAATAACACTGAAATGGCCTTCAATTATTTTCGAGTGAATTATCCAATCACAGCGCTTAGTTACCGCCGGGTAAAGTACATTGCTGCTATGGTATGGCTAGTATGCATTCGCCTTACCGTTTCCCACGCATTTCTTTTTTTTTTAATTTAAAGAAGGTTTAAAAAGTAATTACAAATTACACCAGTTTAGCATAAACTAATCTTACACCTAAAATGCGCCCACTGCTGCACCTGGCTGTAGCGCTGCGCAAGAGAAATTTCATGGCGTCAACACACTGAGCTACATTTGCAAGGTACAGGCAATAACGTCACGCGCTCAGTCGAAAAAAGGCGTTTTCATTGTCTTGTTTCTTGCGTGTTGTGCTCTCCCGATAAATTGTTAGTCGTTCCAGAAAAAAACATTTCTGTGTGAGACATCCTATAAATCCTGTTGTCATGAGAACGGTGTGCGCAAATCTTCATCTTGTGTGTGGTTATCCTGTGAGTGCTTTTGCAGAGGAAATTAAAATTTGACTGTATATCCGTGAAAACAGCGCGACAAAATTATCGTGCAAATTTCTGTTTTCTTCAGTTTTCCATGGAATTATACAATCGATTCTAAGCGTTTGTAACTGAAGGACACGTGTGGAAATTACTCTAAAACTCAATGCTTTTCTATTTATTTCAGGTTTGGCCCAGGTTTAGTGATCTACTGGTTTGGTTTTATCGATGAGTTGGATTGTAATCGTGATCGTGGGATTATTATCAAGGACTCCTTTCCTACAGATATTGTTTTACTGGACGATTTACTGCAGGAGGATACTTGAAGCACTTGGTCGTATACAGCTATTTCAAAAAAGGCAAAAAAGGCGGCGATAAGTCATTAAAGGCTCGGACATACGATGCGACGTTGCCTGCGATGTTGTTCAACGAGGAAATCGCATCGTGTGTCCACTACCCGTGTAACTGTTGCGCGCGACGCGCCGGCAACGCCCGGCAACGTCGCAAAAGCAGAACTCGTTTCTACTTCTGCGACTTCGCGCGACAGGTCGCACGGGTGGACACTCAGTGCGATTTCCCCGTTGCAAGCAACGTCGCAGGCAATGTCGCATCGTGTGTCTGAACCTTAATTACAATGGATTGTGTATCTCTTCGGTTTGTGTCTAGAATAAAGACGACCAGTCGATGATAGCAGCTTCAGTGAGCGAAAATCTTAGATGGAGAGTCATTGTAATTCTTTTGTGTCTTATAATGACTTATCGCCTTTCGTCTTTAGCTGCGACAACTTTTTTCAAAATAGCTGTTTAAAATATACGTCAAGACAAGCCCACATAGACAAGTTCTTTGATTCCAATTCACAGTTTAAGAACTACTTTAGTCATGTCTATAAACTTAAATATGCTGCCCGGTGCAAGAGGCTTTGGATACAAGAAAAGCTCTAAGTGCTTTCTTCCTGTCTATAGACTACCACCTACAACAGTTATGAAATACTATGGAAAATAAGAAATAGAAAGCATTAAATTGATCTGTTAAATGTTCATCAAAATGTACATTAAATATCTTTACATTAGATTGTAACAGACAGACAGACGATGCATCCATCTATATATTTATTAATACTAACATAATTTAGCAATCCTATTTAAATAAATAATATTTTAATTACCCATACACGAAGACCCAATGTTCATCAGTTTTGGAGTCGATCGGTGTATAGAAGTGCGCTATACTGAGAACTGTTATAATAACAGTCCACTTCACCACGGTCATTTCTATCTTATGATCACCTCTACTATCGGCCAATAAGATCGTACTATGCTGTGACCTATTACAGTTTTACCTATCTTGGTGGCTGTTGGGCGTACGTGGTCTATGGTTTGAACTTGTTTGAAATTAAATGCACCAGTCAGTTTCATCGTCAGGGCGTCGTTCAGGACCGTGTTAGCGTTTTCCTTTTATCGGCCGCCTTGGCTGTGTCTCTCATGTAACCTGAATGACGTGTCTAGACCGAAAGTTCTTAAAACTTTTGAGCCAGTTCTAACTAGTAATCTATCGGCTATTTTAATGGTGCAAATTTTTTATTTTTCCCATAATCAATCTGTGTTCCCTTTTCGTCGCCTTCCTCGCTTAGATTTCGGCTGTTTTCCCGAATTCAGGAACCCCGGACTGGGTATCTTTTGCGCGACCCTTGCCTCGTAGTGAGGAAACTTTTCGTTAAGTCTCTTCAGTAGAGGTATGTACGTAATTTCTTGTTGAGGGCTTGTTTCGTTGGGATCAGTAGACGGGATTTTGGTCACTCGCTTCTCTACTAGTATATATTTACTCTTGAGGGTCAGGTACTTGGAAGCATCGTCTTTCTTATGGTCTGTCAGTTCTAGAACAAGACCTGTGACGTTCAGATAAGCACTGTTAGTATAAAAAAGGCTAGCAGACTACCAAATTCTGCATTGCTGATTCTGATACTCGTAGCCTATTCGGGCTCCAGCGGGTCTAAAGGCCTATACACACTAAGGGTTTTGCTCCGGGAGCAGGCTTTGGGGTCGTTTTGCTCCGTCCAAAGATTTCATGTAAAAAAAGGTTGTGGCTGGAGATCCCTGATGTTAAACTGGTTAAATATATCAGGAACATGACCATACCAGTAACCGCGAAGGAATATTCATTTAAGCGAAAAAGCATTGTCATTAGAGCGAACAGGCACACAACGCGAATGGAGTCTCAAGAGTGCGATGGAATGTTCATTAAGAAATTTAGCATAGAATTTGACAATCATGAAGATGTTTGGGTGGGTTCATTAACGTTTTCAAACTTCCCTATGCTAAATTTCTTAATGAACGTTCCATCGCACTCTTGAGACTCCGCGTTATTGTATGCCTGTTCGCTCTAATGACAATGCTTCTTCGTTTAAATGAACATTCCTTCGCGGTTAATGAACAGCAAAAGGTGTTAAAGCAGTAACACTCCTGAAAGAGCAGGTTTCGTATGAATGGAAAAAACAATATAAGAACACGCCTTGCATCCTTAAATAGTGCTGCTCAGTGCATTCAGACTGGATAAGTGCTGATATCGCGCGTTTTGTTTTGTTTGGAAAATTCGACAAATGTCAATGTTCGTGTCATGTCGTTCAAGACCATTCTACGCTGCACGTTGAAAGCACTGGCAGTAAGTAAAATACGCTAGGCCCACTGCGAGTGCTTTTAGCGAATTATTAAGAGTGGAGAATGAACTTTAGTTGTATTTTTTAACACTGAAGGATCTGGACAATCGGTCACTGAAGGTCTGGCTGGCCCACCTTGCCGAGATGAAATTTAATTCAGCCTGCTTACCGGGATGAAATCAGTCTTGTGATTGGTCAGCGCTTATTTCGCATGCGCAGTAGAAACATTTTCAGCCTGGTTTACCGGACTGGATCGTTTATATGAGAATTTTCCAGCTCGCTTGTCGAGATCTCGGCGCTTTTTCCAACCGAGATTTCGGTAAGCGAGCCAGCCCGCCTTCCCATATAAACGTAATGAAATTTTTACAAAGAATGTAGGCCTGAACCGAGAAAAGCGGGCCAGCCCGCTTACTGGGCTGGCTCGCCTCCATATTTTAAGTATGAGTGACACGAACCGTGGGAAACAAGAGGCCGTACCACCAAAAACCATACGGTAATGGTCTATCCAATCCAATCGGTTGGAAATTCGTTTGCCAAAAAATAACGATAAATGTTACGCGCGTCTCCCAACGAAAAACAGCGGAAAAACACAAAGGTACACGCGACTACCCAGAACCGGAAAGAGCGGGAAAAGTGGATTGCCTCGATCGGTAGACCGAGTTTTCCGGAACTTTCCGGATGACACATGAACCATTTGTTTTTACAACCGGAATTAGCCATAGATTTGGCTAATGGTTACCAGCTGAACGGAAATAAATTTTCTAACCAATCATGGTGAGTTGTCATTCTTAACGGCCGGCTCTATGTTCAAAGCACTTTTTTCTACCTGAAAACAATCGAAAATTTAATTCGGTGTATTTTGATTGCTAGAAAAGTCCAAAGCTATTAAACAGAGTGACGTTTTATCGGTGAGTTGTCTGAAAACCACGCGAGAAATGATTTTAAAAACAAAGGGCGAGGGCCGAAGTTTTGACCAACAATGCCTTTGCGCAGCCAGTTGTTCTTTCAGCTGTACAGATCAGCTATTGAAACGGTTGAGGAAAAAGAAAGGCTCTAGGTACCAGGTGATTGTTTTTCTTAATCTCTTCATCCCAAATGCTTTATTTACTCTAAAGAAACACTAGGGAGTAAGTAAAGGACTAGAAGTGTCAGCATGCATGATGCAATAAATCGTTTGATAAAGCTTATCAAAGCACTCAAAATATATGTAGTTTTATGAGTTTGCCAGCAAGTATAGTCTTTTACGATCTCAGTTTTAGGGATGACGCTTAACAGTGGCTGCGTAGGAGACTAGCCAGCAAGAGTTTGTAAATTAACTGTGCTTCTTGACAGATAGAAGTGGACGAAGTGAAGTATTATGTATATGTATTTGCCTCGGAGAAAAAAAATTGATGCACCAAGACTGATTTCTAGCTAATGTCAAATAGGAATTGATCGACTAGTACTGAACTCATCTAACGGGGGTTTTATCAAAATTTATACGTGAAAAGAGAGATTTGGACGGCTGGAACTCCCAGATAAAAGAGTTTATGAGCCATACAGCTGCGTTGCATTGTCCAAAAAAGAAAGAAAGAAAAAAAAAAAAAAAAAAAAAAAATGCTGCTGAGAGCAAATGTAGCCTTCTGCATAATTTATTTGTTCCTCCAATTTGTTATAAATTAGAACGGATCTATTTCAGTGCTTAGTTTCACCAAACTACCTGCCGCAATTATTTTCTTTCATTTCCGAAACGGTCTTCGCGTTATTTACTTTTTCCGAGCCATGTCATATTATCTCTTAAAGAACCTTTGAATCGATTAATTTGATAGGGGATTTGAATTAAAATTCAGGAACGGTAAACTTGGAAGTCGTTGTCATCGATTATCATTAACTGTTAATTTGTTATTTCCTTGTTTTCTTTTAATTCATTTTCAATTTGCACGAAAAGCGTTCGCCAAGAAGAGAATATAGTCCAGATAATAAGAGAGAATATAGGCCATGCTATTCCTATACAATCCTGAGCCTAGCGCTTGTTTGTCGAGTGGTTATTTTAGCTCAAACCAGACGCTCATGCGAAAATAGCATTAATTATTTCGATTCAAAAATATGGTGCAGAAATTCCTGCCGGGGATGAGTTAGTTTGAAATTGCAATACTGTTCAGTCGCCTTATGCACTAACGAACGAGAAAGGTCGTTTCCTTCGCATTTTGACTCGGTAACTTGATTAATAAACCGCACGCTGTCGTTGTTGCTAGGATATACTTCGCCGAACTTTGGCTAGCTGCTGGTATGGGATCGACACACAAGCGGCAGAGAATAACAAATTTCTGTTCCCTGAGGATGCAAGCTTCATTGAATTTATTGTATTAAATATTCGCTGTACATAACTCTGTCATAGAGGAAGTCAAATATGGCTTCGCTAGATTTTTTGTCATACCTGTTTCATCAGTTAGGTCAAGCTCGTTATTCATCTCTCCAAATCCACATCGTTCTTTGATGTTGTTGAGCAAATTGACAACACTACAGCTAGGATTGCAGAGCAAAGACTCGTAGTCACCGTAAAGAACAGTTATGAACATTTTTCATTCCTGTCCGTCTTTGACCCGAGAACTTTAAAACCTTATGCAGACGCGATGTACATCAAAACAAAGCCGAACAAATTATCGAAGAAGCTTTTGTTAACAGCGGAGCCTCTTTTAAGTCAGGACAGAGTAATAAACAATGCATCAATCATTGAATATAATCTCCAATTGTTATGAGCTGAGCGAGCGAATCTGAAATTTTGAAGAGAGAGATTCTAGAGGTCTGCTTGCATGGTCTCTCAGTGTCTGAATATCCGGATTGAGATGCATGCTATATGATACGTGCTGATAAAAATATCAATTATCAATCCATTGGTAAACAAAAAGTCAGTAATATCCACTTCCGAGTCCTCGAAAAAGATGCACGAAGGCGAGGCTTCGTGCGAAATCGAAACGAATAATATTTCTGACTTTATTTGTTGCTTAAAAGTATATTTTACGAGGCATACAGAAAAGAGTAATAAAAGAACAAGTCAGTTGTTTCATCTTTTTCAAAAGTAGGCTATTTGAAACTCTTGCCAGGCTATCGTCTAAGCAACAGAACCATCTCTCAGCCTGAGCAACTGGCTGAGTAAGAAAAAAAGAAAAACTTGCAAGAAAGCTCAGTTCAAATAATTATCTAAGTACAAGTTTCTTATTTTCGTCACTTTTTCATAAATTCGTTGAAATTAGAAGCTGAATAAAAAGTAAATATTGACCTAAAGTTTAGCCTGTCAAAGTTTTATAATTTTGTGTCCTTTTTGTCGGTAAAGATGCGCAAAGCTAGCATTATTGTTCGATTCTTTTTCCTTTAGAAGATTTCATATGATTCACTTTTAATTATCATCTTCTTTAATTAATGAATCGAAAGCCAATTGAATCCTATTTTAATTTGAATTTCTGATAAAAAGAACTTCAAATAATAAATTATTCAGCAGCCAAAGAATATATAGTATGTCTATGTCTGTCTGTCCGTCTTCGAAATGTTGCGGGAAAACTAGTGCGCAACCCTACGGTGGCTCCAAAGGGACATCCGACATAGAACCTAATGTACGAGATAAATCGATCAAAAAATACGAGATACGGAAAAATTCGAGATAGAAATAAAACTAACAAATCCGAGATAACAAACATCCGAGTTAGGAAAAATCCGTCGAGATAGAAAATCCGAGTTAGAAAAAAACCGAGATACAAAAAAATCCGAGATACAAAAAAATCCGAGATACAAAAAAATCCGAGATAGAACAAAATCCGAGATAGAAGAAAAATCCGAGATAGAACAAAAATCCGAGATAGAAAAAAGTACGAGATAGAAAAAAAATCCGAGAGGGAAAAATATCCGAGAGGCCCGAGTACACGAAATGTCCTTGGTCAGCCGGTCCTGCTGCTCAAGAAAAGATACTTTTTTTTCATTTTCATTTCATTTTCATTTTCATTTTTATGTTTATTTTCATTTTCATTTTCATTTTTATGTTTATTTTCGTTTTCATTTTCATTTTCATTTCCTTATTTCTTTATTTTCTTATTTCCTTATTTCTGCTATCGTCTCTAGTATTTATTTGTTTATTTATTCCTTTATATTGTTTTCTTTTATCTGTTTTTCTATTTTTATTACTCCAGATTCGTAACTTTTTTATACATCATGCATCTATATGTACTCTATTCCTAATTAAAACAACCTCCACTTCACCCCCATCCACCGACTCCTTCCACTCCGTCTACACACACTCTATCGAACACCCCCCACGTCCTAACGCCCTCCTTTGTGATCCCCCTTCCCCCATCTACATTTAACTTGGGTTCGAATACCTGTCAACTCTAACACAGATACTTGTTTTTGTGTTATAATACAAAAGTCGGGTATATTTGCATTGCCTCGGTAATTGAAACAAGCACGATGGTTGGTTGCTAGGGCTTTTTTCTCCCGCACCTCTCAAAACGGAGAGTCAGAAGACATAGACAGAAGTAGAATGCATCGAATGTGACGACATAATTTGACAAATTACCTGTTAATTAGTTTCTATTTCATCTCATATGACTGCTATTGTCTCCGCGTGTAAGACCCTGTGGGCATATCTTGCATGATAGCCCACAAGTACAAAGCATTGGCATCGTAACCAACCACTTTTTGGCACTCTTGGGTTTGATTCCCAAAGCCCGCGTCTCTGAATGGCGAATCTTAGTTTTCCCCGCTTCATGATAGCGGTGAAAAATAATGGATGGACCGCCCGTGCTATTTTCTTTGAACAAATCGTACAAATCTTTGTTTTTCTCACTAAAAAAAGAAAAATACGTTTGTTCATCCAGAAAGCTGAACAGATACTTAATGGTTAGACCGGGAACCGCTACACTATCTTTGAACATATCTATTCCCCCTTCCCGCCAAAAGTCCATTATTTTCCCACCGCGATCACAAAGGGTTCAACATCAAGATTGTTGTATCATACCAAAAAGTCTCGGAATGTTTGCATACCTTGTTCGTCCCACACACGTTGACAATACTGATACTCTTCAACCGAGATATTGCTGTTAGTCAAAGACGAATAAAAGGCTTGGTGTGGAGGAAGAGTTGGATGGTCTAACTTGGACACACTATAAACGCATTCGTACGGGAAGAACCCTAAGAAAATATAATAATATTAACAACAGAAAAATCATATTTGATGAATAATTATGAATGAAATAACTTACCTTTAGCAGCTGGACATTCGTAGGCTTTGAAAAACTGAGCATAACTGAACCCTGGCGCCAGATAGTTCGTAATATCCAGGAACTTGAGATGTTCGGTCTTCAGACACATATGGTTGTTGTTGCTCTTGATCGTGAGCTTGATGGATTCATTTTTCACCAAACAGGGCAGGAGGAACTCTTTCACGGCCTTCAGGTCATATTTACCGGAGTTGAACCCGAAAGCGGGCAGCCCTTTTAAACACTCTTCCAGTTTCACCTATAAAAACAAAAACAATAACAAAATAGAAAGGTAATTAGTAAAAATAAGCTAGCAAACGGATTAAAATTATATATAGTTTTACAAGCTTAGAAAATATAATTACCTTCAATTTCACCAACGGATGCTTTTTCTTTTCTTTTCCCCCCTCTCGAACTTCTACTCTTTCTTGAACTGGTTCGCTAAGTTCTTGGTTAACCGCTCTGTAGAAATTCAAGTCTTGTTCTTCGCTGTCATCATCAATGAAGGCACGATATTCCTCGTTCTCACGTTCTATAGCTTCTTCATCTTCATCATCACTCTCCATCACATCAATCCCCCGATCGCTCTCTTCTTCAAGTCCTACCAGTAATTCTGCCATCTCTTGGACATTACCATCTACTTCACCAATCTTGCCATCGATGGCGGCAAAGATCGCTTCAAAGTCGTTCAATAACAAACGATAACTCTCTTGACTGACCTCTACTAAGTACTCTATAAAGATGGTCTGCGGGACAGTGTACGCGCCACCGGGAAGCGGAGTCTTGTCTTGGCTTCACATTTTTGTTCGTGGCGGTGTAGCATACCAACATGCCGTCTCCAGTACTTCACACATCGTGAACACTGGTAGGATTTGGAGTACCGAGCGAGAGATTTGATGTAGGAGAAGTGGTTCTTGTAGAAGTTCAAGTACATGGTGCTGGCGAAATGGCAAAGAGAGCGGCGAATCAGGTGAGCGGTAATTTCAGGTCGTTCTTCATCCTCATCTTCCTCACCCTCAGGTCTCTCCAAAGAGTACACCATGATATTGACTTGGAAGAGCTTTTCAAGATTGGAAAGGTCTATCAGTTGGAACCTACGGGTAGGGTAGGACTCGCGAAACCTAATACAAAAAGAGAAAAAATTATAAGTGATAAAACATGGTTTTCGTAGATTTTTTATAAACTCAGAAATAATTAGGAAATGTGTAAACAATTTCTTTAGTTTGACTGAATTCCAAAACACCAGCAGAAACACGGTTTAGAATCAACACAAAAGCTATACTAATTACAGCCCGTGTTAATAAAAATATGAGGAATAAATACCTTCAGATGAGTCCTTTTTCTGTTTTTTGTTAAGGACACTCTGCCGTATCTCACTCTTTCTCTTAAGCCTGGTCCTCACTAGCGACATAAGCATAAGCAACATACGCAGCGACATAAGCATAAGCAACATACGCAGACTCAGTAGGGTACTGCTCATTAGCGGTGCTTGTCTTTTCTCACACCTCGGTGACAAATGCAATACTGAGTCTGAGTATGTTGCCTATGCTTATGCTTATGTCGTTAATGAGGACCAGGCTTAAGTCCCAATGGTTGAGGGTGCCTGGTGAGATGTCTCCATGTGGACACGCAGTGGAGCTAAGTTTTGGAATTGTTCACCGCACTGGTTACACGAGTACTCTCTTTCCACTCCATGGATCTTTTCATGGCGCTTCAAATTCGTTCTGTCTTTGAACCGCTTCCCACATGTTTGACACTTATAGAACACATCTTTATCATGAATGTTCTTGTGTCGTTTCAGGTGGTGGGAACGCTTAAAAGATTTCCCACAGACGTCGCAGTCAAGTCTTTTTGCTTCGACCTAATGGGAAATAAAATGTTATTATTATTAAAAATAAACAAAGCAAGCGTACTGCAGCAAGTGACCAATTGAATAGTAAATAACAAGCTAATTAGTCTTTGAAATTTGGCGGCATTTAGTAACATGAACTTACACTATTCCCTGCTCCATATTGACTCTCTACAATAACTCATTTGGAAATGCAAGTTCCACTGGAACTGTGGAAGCTGTGACAGCTTCTGTAGGGTTTTTCCTAGAGAGAAAACATTATATGAGTAAAAGTTTAAGAAAAAACTTACACAATACCACACTGACAACAGACACTAATGAGGAGACAAACAGACTCTTACCTCAATGGCTTCAGCATGGTCTTTGCTATCAATGGGCCCCCAGTCTTGAAACATTTCTTCGGAAATACAAACGTTTTCCTAGAAATATAGTTATAAATTAATTTCTTATTAAGTTAAAGGTGACTTTGTTCGTGGAAATTACCAACTCTTGTTGCCAGTCGTTTCAGGGCTCGAGTATTTCTACC
Source organism: Stichodactyla mertensii (assembly GCA_011800005.2). NCBI lineage: Eukaryota > Metazoa > Cnidaria > Anthozoa > Actiniaria > Stichodactylidae > Stichodactyla > Stichodactyla mertensii. The sequence continues at coordinate 15,003 of JAAAQI020111553.1, forward strand.
AGTATTTCTTCCTAAAAGAACAATAGAAATACTGTTGGAAAAGTATACCGAAAAGTAAGCGATATGCAACTCATCAAAACGTTTTCCGAAGCGTTAAGCGTATACAAGTGATCAATAGGTGGTCGGCAAATAATAATAAGGGCAAAGTTTGTTGAAAGAAAAAAAAAGCCGCCATGGTCATTTCGTATAAATATAGCTCAAAAATCTATATTTTTTCATCTCATCAGCTCCAAACAAATTTAGACACAAAAATTAAAACCGGTTCTTAAGAACCACCATATTTATGAAAGTCATGATTATATATGCTTCAACATATTATATGCTTCAACATATGACTAAAAATTCTTTTAGCTTACTTTTATCTTATTTAATCTATAATAATCGTAAACTTATTAAATAATTTTAATACTTACGATTGGTGGATCTTTCTCGGGAAAAACAGCCTTGAAAAATGCTTCTTCATCAAAACTGTCTGAATCCTGTACCTCCAGATCTGGAATGGTTCCCTCAGACAAAAAATTGTCGAAATCAAACGAATTTTATTCGAGAATCCCGATCTCTGCCAGCCGAGATGGTGTCCAGTCACCGAACTAGTAAGAATAGAAAAAAAACCCAGTCAATTTCGAATCATAGGTAAAAGTATTTAACGGTTTCTGAGTTATTCTATAATAACAAAATAAACTTACCATCGTGAAATCACAGTCAGAAGTATCAAAGCAGAATTCAGCCATGGTAGATAAAATGGAGTTACTAATTCACGCGTACAGTTCGAGAAGCTAACGCAAAATGACTCAAGGACGCTGAATTTCAGTATATATAAAGCCTGGTTCACACTAGCGACGCAAGCACAAGCGCAAGCAACATACGCAGACTCAGTAGTGTACTGCTTATTAATGGTGCTTGTCTTTTCTCACACCTCGGTGATAAATGCAGTACTGAGTCTGCATATGTTGCTTGCGCTTATGCTTGCGT
>JAAAQI020111664.1:0-15968 GCA_011800005.2 Stichodactyla mertensii
AGAATTAGGCAGGTATAACTAAATAAAAAGGTGTTTTTTCATCAAAAGCGAATACCACGAATAGTCATCATTCAAATCCAGCTTGATTTCATGCGTTCCCTTGACAACGAACAGAAGCAGTGCAATGGCTTCCTAGAGCCTTGCGTAAAAACATCCAAAATATGTTTTGAAATCGTTGCTATCTTATTATAAATGCTATGGGATTAAAAAATAATAATTTCCTGACTCGGAAATTCCACATTAAATTTCACTCGAAAAAAAGAAGCGACTTGAATTGAATGTAAAATTCCCCCGTTATCCAATGGAATTTCATTTTTAGCAGCTTATTATGAAATATGTCTTAAGAATCGGGGGAAAATATCTATAAGAATTATTCATGCATTGCATCAATTCAGTCGAGTAGATAAAAATAAACTGGGAGCTCCGCTATTAGGTAGTATCTAATTTATGTTAGATTTATTGTTTGTTCACCATCTCCGCCAATCAGGAATGCACGCATTGATTTTTCTCGTTTTTTCCAATCATAAGCACGTACGACTTTCTTTTCTTTTCTTTTTCTTTCCTTTCCTTTCTTTTCTTTTGTTTTCTTTTATTATCTTTTCTTTTCTTTTTTCTTTTTTTCTTCCTTTTTTTTTTTCTTTCATATATGAAAATGTGCCATATTTTATTTTGGTTTTGTTTGAATTTAAAATTTTTGGTTGATTGGTTGGTTTGTTGGTTGGTTTTGTTTTGTCTTCGGTAGCAGATTATCAATCATCTTTTCATCCTAATTAAATACCTACAGATAAATGCACATCTGGAACTTGAATATGGGTTTTTCTCAGCAGAAATAGTGAGATTCAGGTGAGAGAGAATATTTCAACGAAGTTTCTATTCGATTTATACTTTTAGAACGCACTTTGAAACGTCATAAATTTGAATACTGAATTTATTTCTGCAACAATTTTTTGATTAGTCCTCAGAAGTCTTCAAATTTGCTGACATTTGCCGCAGCTGAGGTCAAAATCAACTGTTTACCCAAAAGCGAACAATATTTGGTTGGAAAATTGAAGACTCTTCAAAGGAGCAGTCCAGATATATTTTATCCTAACTTCTTCGAGGTTCAATACTTTAGTAAGTCTTTGGTAATGTTTAGCGTGTAACATGAGTCGCTGGAAGTTATTTAGTTCATTTTCCTCATTTATATTGTGGCTTCAAAAGTCGCGGCAGCAGCAAGTGTTAAGTAGTATTAGATCATAATCCTTACGTAAATTGGGGAACATACAATAGCGATTCAGCGGAAGCAATATTCGTATATTCGAAAGTCAATAAAAACATCACAAATTCCAATGGTAGCAAAAGTTGAAATTTGATCTTCTGAAATCCATAGATAGATGTGACTGTCCTCCACCAACAGTGACACTCAAAAAGTTGAGTAAATTTGCTTCATCTGCAACTGTGGCATATACATCAGTAAGGATATTCATGCTGGAAAGTAGAGTGAGGAACCACTGCAAAAACCAACCAAAGTTTTTTGTCTCGTGGGAAACTTCAGCTCTCAATAAAGGGCTTAACCAATTTTCCCCTATAATCCCTCGGACTCCGATACTGTCTTCAAAACTAAGACAGATAGATAAATTGAATATAGCGCACTTAAGAGCAGCCAATTTAGTATATGTTCGCTGCAAAGTACAAATGCTTGCTGTACCAGGTGCCATGACCTATGATTATGGATTTTTAAGAATTGTCACTCCACCACTTGTGGCAAATATTACAGGTAAAAGATTCGTAGTGAAGAATAAGGAGCAGATCCTTCTTGATGGGTCTTTGTCCGTCGACCCGCTTCGCAAAAGGTTAAGATACAGATATCTAACGTTTACCTGGTTCTGCAAGAAAGGTGGTGAGAAATTCCCTACTTCTGACACTTCTGCTTCGTCGGGTGGATGCCTTGGTTTTGGTCCTGGAAAATTAGGCATCAGAAATAGAATTTTACAGCTAAATACCACAGGTATGGATGTTGGTGAGTACGTGTTTAAACTGACGGTCTCCAAACGGAATCGCAAGTCGAGTACAACATACAAGGTGACATTGCTACCGCCAGCATCACTCAATATAAGGTTTGTCCAACAAGAATGTTCAAATGATTAATCTTTTGAAAATTTTATGAAATATCAAAGATGGCCGAACTTGACTCTACCTAAACACTATAACGACACCAACACGGTGGCAAAATTATTTGGTTAGACTGTCTTAGGGACAAGCCCGAGGGTGAACGCCTTAACTTTTATGTTTCTCTCTTGAATTTTTGAGAAAAAATTCTATTATTTCCCCTCTAGTATTTTCTTGTTTCGGCATCACTATCCATTCGCGTCTGGTTCATCATGTTCTATATGTTGAATACGGTAGTATCCGCTTCCTTCAGAAGAGATGGTTTTCAATTATTCTCAGGAAACTGCTAAGATAAAAAAAAACCACAAATTCATTAAAAATATTTTCAGTTCATCCAGCTTTGCGACCATTTATAATTAGAATTTTGGATCTAGCTCAAGACCGTTGCTCCGACCGAAAGCTCATCAATTTAATGAAGAGTGGATCCATATATTTTGAAAAAGAGGAGATACTGGATCAAATATGTTGCATAAATACAAGATTAAAAGGAATAAACCTCCGATATTATCGGACGGAATTGAACCTTCTCAGCCTTTGTAGCAAAAAATTTAACTTCTTTTTAACAGTGTGACTACTTCAGCCGGGACCACCTAACGTTTATTGTTTAAAAACAAAGGCACCCGAGGTTATTTTCAATAAAATTAGCCAATCAAGTTTTACTGTTTCCCCGAATAATATAATAGAAGAATGGTATCCTGTCCCTGTCTCATCTGTCAAATAATTGACATGTTCTTCTTTTCAATTTTCGGTTTGTGATTTGACAATAAACGTTAAGTGGCCCCGGTTGAAATAATCGTAATGTAAAATAACTCTAGAGCGACAGTCAACTCTTTAACATTGTTTCATCCGCAGTTGCGATAGGTGCATACAAGAAATCGCCTCAAACGAAAAAGTTACTTTCGACGTAAAGTGCACAGGCTTTAACTGTCCTGTTAAGGTAAACTACAAATGGCGTGTTTACCAAGAGAAAAACACCTTACCTAGCCAGTGGGTGAAACTAGAAAGTGTTTATTCAACATTAGCGAAAGGAACAAGTCGATTTACGATTGAGAGTTTAACGAGTCAATTGCAATCAACACAAGAAGGATCCGAAACTTTCAAAGTTGAAGTGTTATTGGAGGATGCCTCAAAATCTATACTAGCAAAAGTGGAAACACGCTTTACAGTCAATAGAGGTCCGCGGCTGTTAAAAAACAGTACTGGGGGATGTTTTGTGTCTCCATCGCGCGGAATAGGGGCATCAACCAACTTTGTTCTACTTTGCCGAGGATGGCACGACGAGGATTTGCCTCTCAGTTATCAGTTTGTGTACCATGGACGTTTTTCGACCGTTATATTTCATTCAGGACTAGAGTCCAATGTAAGCACAACTTTGCCACCTGGGCAGGAGGCTGACAACTTCAACCTTAAATTGGAAGTCGTCATAACAGACTCAAAAGGGAGTGAAACTAAAGTAGACCTAATCACAAAGGTAAATGCTTCTCTAAGCTTCTCTTAAGAATTGAAAACCTTCGCAGAACAATTATTTTCCATATTTTTGAGTAGGAGCGCGGGGATCTATAAACCTTTATCATGATGTCTGTTTATTAACGGAAAATGTGGTACTTCAATTTCAAATCAATGATACTAAATGCGTGTACCATTCCGCCAATCGTTTTCCTACGGCCTTAGAAATTGAAATCAGCTCTGTTTGGTGGCGTTTCAAAGTGTTCAGGCAAGAATTGAAAATGGAAAATGGAAAATTATAAGGCAAACTTCAAAATTGGAAATTGAAATTTGAAAATTGAAATTTGAAAATTGAAAATTGATTTTGAATTTAAAATTCAAAACTCACATGTAACCATGGAGGGAGGGGTGGGTAGGGGTGTGTTCATGTGGCATGGGTGGCGTAGCGGTAAAACGTTCGCCTCTCACCACTGTGGTCCAACGGGTCGAGTCAATGGTTCGAGCCCTGTGGATACCACTTGTGAGTAGAGTTTGTTAGATGTGTTGTTCTCTCCCTTGCCACGAGGGTTTTTCTCGGGGTTCTCCGGTTTTCCTCCCTCCGTAAAAGTCAACATGTGAGCTGAGTGTTGTGTGCTTTAAATACTGAATGTAGTGGTAGTGTGTGTGGAGCGAACCTCACGGAAAAGCCCCTCACGGGGAGTGATGGTTGTAAAATATGCGTTAAAATATGCGTTTCTTACAATTGTTAAGTCTTTCTTATTCAGTCGGAGAATTCGGGACTCTTTAACGAGTATCGAAGGGATTCCAACGTAATCACAGTCCTGTATATATTTACTATATAAAAAGATTGTTCACCAATACGGTCCGTTAAAAATATTGGGATTTAATGTACGTCGTTATTGGTCTCACAACGGCATGATCACATTGCAACAAGATGTTTCATTCAGGTTACGTTCGGTATATCTAGTCTAGAACTGCCAGCAGATCTCGAAGAACGTTAGATGGATCATTCAGACCAGCTACAATACCAGACTGAAATATATATATCCCTTCGATACTCGTTACTAGTAAAATGTTTTGAGTTCTCTAACTGGAGAAGAAAGACATGCCCTTCCCCCTCCCATCCCCCCATGTCCTCATATGAGTTCTGAATCTTAAACTCAAAATCAAGTTTCAAGTTTCAAGCGGTTTAAAGTTGCTTACAATAATTTTCTATTTTCCATCTTCAATTCTTGCCTGAACACTTTGAAATGCCAGTAAACAGAGCTAATTTCAGTTCTAAGGACGTAAGGAAAACAATTGGCGGAATGGTACACGCATTATACTAGCATGCGTTGGACCTGCCATCATCCCCATTGAGGTACCACACGTTACCACTACATTCAAATGTTTACAACACACAACATTTATTGTATGTTTCTAATATAACTTGGAGTTTTTAGTGACGAAAGAAATCCGGAGGAGCCACAGATAAAAACCCTTGTCATTAATCACATGTAATCACATCCGACTTCAGTAAGAATAGACCTAATTCGCTTGGGCGTGTTTGTTTTCCCAATACAGGTCACGTGTCATTCCTTTGGGACTTTTTTCCTTTGTTTAATGGTAACGCTTGAGAACATACATTAATATGGATAAACCTCAAACAAAGAATCGTATTCCCAAGAGGTCTGAATTGGGAAAACATTACGCCCAAGCGAATTAGGTCTATTAAACCGATTAACTTTGAAATATTTAAAAAATTGCAATAAGAATGTCGCTTTGTTAAAAATATTCTTAAATTATCATTGCAGGTAAAGCCTTCTACCAGTTTGAACGATTTTAAAAAAAGATTCAAGAATTTCACGGAATCCGTTTCGTCGCTTGTTAGAAAGGGTAAAACAGACATGACTGCAGAAAATGCATTGGCTTTAATACAAACAGCAGAAAGAATTTTTGAAAATGATACAGACATTCAGAAAGAGGTAAGAAAGAATCCTTATTATATTTCTGGTCGTAATTGCATTTTCGTGACACTATCCATATATAGTTAACACGGGAATATATAAACATTTCATATATATTCATTACCATCACCATCATCAGAACCATCATTATCATTATCATCACCATCATCATCGTCAGCATCATCTTCGTCATCATTAAGTCGACACAGAAGCCCATGTCTAGGATCGCTTTAAATCTCAACCTGTTTTATGATTAACAAAGAAAATAAAGCAGTTATTTAGAATTTTATACTTTCTTTCATGTCGAGATATTTTCTTTGGAAATTCAAATGTACAGACGAAGCAAGTTTAAAGTTGTCTTTCGCCGTGAACCAATATAGGCGAAAAAATCGTAACTTGGCCTACATTTAACAGGGCTTTAATTGACTCATTCAATATCAAAATATTCACTAACTGCTTAGAAGATTTATGGCAATATCGGACTTATCCTTCTACGTCGCATCGGCAACTTTGACTGCACAAAACGGAAGTGCGGACCTCAAGGACAACCGCGTGTTCTAAAAATAGTTATCTCTGTGAAAACGCTGTGACCATCTGGAGGAGACAAGGACGCTCCTAGTCATGGACTGCTGGTCATCGCCTTCACCATCATCATGATCGTCATTGTATCAATCATGTAAGATAACAGTTTTCTTCTTCTACCCATGATAGTATAAACGTTTCTCTTGGTTTTGGTTTTTGTAGCTAAAAGATGAGATATTATCCAGCATCGAAGGTATTAGGATAACCACTCTGCCTCAAATAACAAAAGTCGTGGCTGTTATTGCCTTAGCAACAAATCAGAAAGGAACCCTAAGCATTCAGTCTCGCGTAAGTATTAAGATAGATGAGTCCACATTGCAAAAGATGTTGCATTTTATGATTCCCTACAATTAAATTCATTTATGCTTTTATATGGAATCTAACAGTCACCTAATCTAACCGATTACAGCATAAGGCAGTTGAACTGCTAAAGCGATCAGCAAAAGCCATGGCAAAAAAGTCGGAAGAGGGAGTCGGAAACTTGAAAATCATATCAAATATAAGTGAAACTGTCTTGCGTGGAATTGGAAAGGTCATAACATCTTCAAATGTCCAAAACGACACCGAGGTAAATCTGAGTAGATAAGGAATTCTATTTTAAGAGAAGGCACCATAGTTCAGGATGGCAAAAGCACTACCCTGGCTTGCATTAGAGGTTGCAGTACTGTCAATTAAATTTTTTCATAGTATTTTTCAGGTTTTTAAAGATGTGTTGAAGTCTGAATTTCTTGCTTTTCAGTAACTTAGGCATTATGTTTTCCGCATATAAACCAGAAATCGGCTACACCCTGACGTAAAGAAATCCAATACATTAAAACAACATAAGAAAACAAGCAGACTTCAATTAATGACAGAGCAGAAAAACGACAAGGCCGCTACTTTCACGATTTTTTAAATTAACTGGAAGCGATAAGCATTTCATTTGTTTCACTGTTGCTACAAACGTGTGACAAAATCTTGTCGAACTAGAGTAAAGCTACTTGGAAATATTCACAAAAATGTCAGTTTTTCTGCTGATCAAAATATCACCTCTCCCAATGTACAAGGCGTTATATCTCAAAATGGTATTCACTGAATTTTGGTCAAATTTGATATTTTGTTCTTTGGCCCAAAAAGAGCTTGTTTACAAAATATTGAGCTTAAAAATGGATGGATGTCTTTATAACGAAAGAAACTAAAAGGTTTTTCAGCTCTGTCTCAATTAATAAGTTTACTATGTCATAACGCCTATTTTCCTTCTCAGTCTGTAAATGATACAAAGCAAGCTATCGCAATCACAAACGCTATTGCAGACGCTCTTGTGTCGTTCAAAGACGTAGGTGACCCTCCTTCAGTAGTCAAATCAAACAGCATTGATATCTTGGTGTACCGGGCAGAGCCTGCTGACATTGGCGGTAAATCGATTTCTGAGGGAAACAGTGGAGTTCAACTTCCTTCTAAGGATGTTTTGTTTGGGAGAAATGGCAATGTACCGTATGTGGACTTACAGGTACAATAAATAAACCTAACAATAATAACTAACAATGTTGCAGTACTACTAATATAGGGAAGAAGTTGCCACATATATGATACTAAAAAAAAAAACACTTATTCGCCCAGCTACATTTTTTTGAGGGGGAGTCTTTTTTGTTTGAAGTCTAGACACAATAGCTATCCGCTGTTTCTTTCTTTCAGATGGTTATGCATTCAAAAAACCCGTACACATGGGATTCTCGGTCCAACTACATTACATCAGGCGTGCTAGACATCAATTTCAAGCTAAATTCAAAGAAATTTACAGTCTCGAATCTGCCAAAGCCCATAGGCATTACAATTCCAAGACAGAATAAACAAGAATTAGATGCTACTAAACCTTGGACAAAGCACTTCGTCAAACCTTCAAATGGTTCCAGTGATTTTAGATATCACACTTTCAACTTAGACTCTGAATTGCATACCGTAGAATTTATAATAGTTCCTGATCGTGGGGTGTCATTGAACGTGTACGTAAGCTCTGGCCAAAGACCTACAAGTCAACACTTTAATTTTACAAAGAGGATACCAGATTTTAGTCGATGTAATTTTTCTCAATATGACAACTTGACAAAATGTGAAAATGACCCTTTCGTCATCAGGATAACAAGTAACATCACCGGGCAATTAGGAATCCATTATCTTGGTATTCAATATCTCCGGACAAATTTTAAATCAATTCGCCACAAGGCTTATAGAGCTAACAAAGACACAAACGCTGAAGTAAGGTTATCACGTGAGAGAAAGGACTGCGAAAACAACAGCAGAAGAAAAAAAAGGTCATGTGTCGGTGTAAAAGATCCACCCACAACTCCTGCTCCAACCCCAGTGACAATTGTACCCGTGTATGATCCGAGAACCGATGCTAGTTATACACTAACAGCAACCGTGTCTTTCTGTGGTTACTGGTCTGAGGAGGAGGAGAAATGGACAACAGATGGTTGTAAAGTATGCTTTAATCGCATAGTTGTTTTCTTTTTTTTTTTTTTTTTAATTGGCAGTTATGAAGTTCTCTTAGGGCAGGGTGGGCTTGCAAAATTATGAGTTACGTCTGTTCTTGGAAGTTAGGAAAAGGTTACCGTTTTGTTTTCTTTCTCTTACGTTTATGGGCATTGTTGCTGCGTATGCAGGAAAAAAGAGCACTTCAAAATCATCTATTTTGTGCACAACTGGAATATAATTTCACACAGAATTTCACACAGAAAGTTCTACGTTTCAACATAAAGTTTACCCGATGACCCCCATTTTTTATTTGCTTATTTTACTTCAGTTATGATGTGCTTTTATCACGCAAAATTTTTAAAAAAATCTGAAGATGGAATGATTTGCCCATGAACATCGTTAAGATGTCGCTGCTCATGTACTTGTTTGTTCATTTGTATCACTGTTTGCACTCTAGATCGGAGTAACGTCAGGTAATGGAAAGATCAACTGCCTCTGTAACCACTTGTCAGCATTTGGAGGAGACTTCTTTGTGGCTCCCAACCCGATCGACTTTGATAAAGTGCTCCTAGAGTTTGGTAGACTTGGCGAGACTGGAAATTATGTGGTGCTTTCGACTGTTTGTGTGATATGGGTACTGTATTTGGTAGGACTCCTGGTTGCCAGAAGAGCTGACAATATTGACAAGAAAAAAGTATTTTTAATATATTTTAATTGATTTTCTTCTTATATATGGAATCAACGTTGACTACTTTCTATGCAAGGGCTCTAGTTAAATGCAAGGCACTCAATTGAAGGTGCTAGGAACAAATTTGAATAATCCTTTGCAATAATCTTGCTGCCCCGGTTTAGTGCTGTTATTTTCGTGTGACCACAATCATGAAACTTGTTTTGGTAAATGTTTTAATCCCGTACATTAAGAGCGGCTGTCTGTGAATATCGCCTGAAGCGTGCAGAACAAAAAAATTCGAATATTCTCAAACTTTGTCAAAATGGAGATTTTACGGGCCTATTTAGAGGGATCAAAATAGGCTATCAATAACAGGCTGCCAACCAATGGTTAATGATTGTGAAAGCAAATACGCAATGTTCTCACAAACAAAAAACATTACTGAGCTTTTTTTTTTTTTTTTTTTTTTGAATACCGAAAAATGACCAAATTCAGCGGATGAAATCTCTCATTTAATGCAATACGAGATCAATGCTACTACTACAAGAAAATTCATAACATGATACGAAACTACATCCGGGAACCCAGTGACATATTTTCCATATCCTAGTGAAGATATCGATGACGTCATTTCCGTCTGTACACGCGGCCGCTCAGTTTTGCAAAGCTGCCAAAAAAGCAGGTTGAAAAATGGCGAGCGAAAAAAAGTATTTGAATAAGACAAAAAGCCGTTCAAAAATCGAAGATATGAAAGAGGAAACTTTCTATAATGTAAAGACATGCCGTTAGTTGCTTCTAAGTGAAGAAGAGAGAGGGAAAATCACGTTGAATCAAATAAAAGTGGATCTGAGTAGCGGTGAGTTTTGCAGAGTTTCAAAGGACGGCGTGTTGTCGTTATTATCGACCGCAAAGAAAAATTTCTTTGTCTAATAAAAAGAAAATTACACGGTATCTTGAAGATATGAAGTTTATCTTCTCGAGTTAATAACAATATTTCATTCGTTCGCTGCGCTCACTCGTGAAATATTGTTTTTACTACTCGAAAATAAACTTCATATCTTCGCGAGACCGTGTAATATCCTCTATATATCTTTACAGGTCGTTGTGCAAGTACTTCCTTACGAGGGTAACTGTTCGAGTCCGCATCAATATAAGGTTTCCATAGAAACAGGCATGTGGTTCGGCAGTGGTACTACAGCAGATGTCAGCCTCGTTATCTATGGCTTAACGAATTCTTCTGGACTGATTCTTCTTACTAACGCAGAAACAGATAAATATTTTTTCTCTAGAAGCAGCATAAATACCTTCATCATTTCCCTACCATATTCACTTGGAGACATACATAAAGTCAAAGTCCAACACAATAATGGAGGTTCTGATCCCTCGTGGTTTTTGAAAGACATCATTATATCTGATATGAATTCAAATGAAAAATGGTATTTTGTAGCCAATCGTTGGATTGCTGTTCATAAGCACGATGGACAGCTCGAGTGCACACTTCAAGAGACAAAAGGAAACGAAAAACTAGGTATCAAAAGTGCTTTTTATTCAAGAGTATCTAAGAAACTGGGAGAATCTCATTTATGGATCTCATTATTTAGCCGCCCTCCACAAAATCCTTTTACGCGATGTCAAAGACTATCATGTTGCTTGTCAATCATATTCGCTGCCATGGTGACCAATGCTATGTTTTATCGATTTGGTGTTGCACCTAAAGATACAATATACATTGGGAGTTTTAAGATAAGCTGGATGGAAATAAGGATAGGAATGCAAAGTGCTCTTATTGCCGTTCCAGTGAATATTCTATTAGTTTTAATCTTCAAAAATATTAAACTTTCTAATAGAAGATCAGGTGATAATGATATAGAAATAGCTGCCGAGTCTACAGGTGTTCTACCCAGGTTCTTTCTCTACATAGCATGGGTACTCTGCTTTTCAGTTGCTGCTGTATCGTCTGCATTTGTTGTGTTTTACAGCCTTACGTGGGGAGCCAGTACATCAAATCAATGGCTTAAGTCTGTAGTAGTATCGCTAGTGGAGGACACATGCGTCGTTCAGCCAGTCAAAATAATCTTCATCGCATTTTTATTGTCACTCGTTATACGTCGTCCAGATGACCATGAAGCTGTCAATGTTCAACCATTAAAAGCAAACAGAACTTCTGTTAAGGAAGATGTATTCCAGCCTTCATCAGAGGAATTAGAAAAAAGTCGACGTGTCAAGTCCAAAAAGTTAAAACTGGCCTTCGCGCTGATTGAGATTGCTTTGTTCGTAGTGTTCATAATATTGCTTATTATTGTCGTCTATGGAAATCGAGGAAGGTCAAGATTCAATGTAACTGATTGTTTGCAGAAAACTTTTAAAGAATTCGAAAAGGTTTGTAGAAAAAACAGGAAGGAAGGGAAGGAAGAATGTATTAAAGAAATGCATTAAAGATTTTTAATTCTTTAAACATTTCTATAATTTTAATTCTTTTATACATTAAAATGTATAAAAGCTTACTATTGGTTAGTTTTTGTGAATTACACCTTTCCAGTCAAATGAGGCCGTACACTACTGTAAAGCCTGGTCCTCACTAGCGACATAAGCATAAGCACAAGCAACATACGCAGACTCAGTACTGCATTTATCACCGAGGTGTGAGAAAAGACAAGCACCGCTAATGAGCAGTACCCTACTGAGTCTGCGTGTGTTGCCTATGCTTATGCTTATGTCGCTAGTGAGGACCAGGCTTTAAAGATAATGATAGTTCATTATTTGAGAGCTTTCGACGAACGCCGTCTTCCTCAGAGGCAAAGGAAAAGTATGGGACAACATGAATGTAAATGATATCAGGTGTGAAAAGTGTGGAGGAAAGGAGGCGCGAGGTGATTATGAACATGAATAGGAATAATGGTATGTAAAATGCAGTGCGATAGCTTCAGTCAAAGATACCAAGTTCATTAGGAGTGTTAAAAATAATAGTTCCTTTAGTTCAGCACATTCATCACGCGAGTTTATGGATGGTTGAAGTGCGTATGAGTATGGCCTACAGAAGGTGTAGGTTGACTGGGTCGTTTTCTCTAGCAATAAATCTTAGGTTGAAGCTAGTGGGGACGTTGGTCTGACAAAAGGAAATGTGTTTGTAGAATGAGGAGGTCTCGGTGGTAAGGTGTTCTTTTATTCTGTCGTGCAGGTGACGGTTGGTACTGCCAATATAAATATTTTTGCACTTGTTACACGTGATTTCGTAGACGGTATTCTTGTAGAAGCATTGTTCAGTGTTAGACATTGGGCAGTTGGTTCTTTTGCAGGCAGGCTTGTCATTATCTTTAGCTCTCAGGGCTTGGCGCAGAGTGAAAATTTTGTGTACACCTTGTACCGGGAAGCCTTCTTGTCTGAAAATTCTTGTGATTTTATTGTCGTTAATGTAGGGGATCTTTAAGTAAAGCCAGTCTAGGTCATTATAGGGGTGTAGAAGGTGTGAGGGTTGTGGTTGGGTATGTCGTAAGTTGAGATGTGTGTCGTCAATCATCTGTGGGGGATATCTGTTGAGACGGAGAATGTTATCACGTTCTTCGTTATGCTTGGTTGAGGTAGACTGGGAGGAACAGCGTTGGTGGATGCGCTTTCTTTCGTTGGTGATAATGTTCTTTTTGGTTCGTGATAGGTGTTTCGATCTCAAATTTTATTCGAGGATGCGTCCTGTTCATTGTTTGATGGAATTCGATGGCTTGACGTTCGTTGAAGGTCTGGAAGTATGTGTCATCGACATATCGTTTATAGTTGGTGATGGCCCGAGATGACAAGAGGGCAATAGTTTCAATCCATAAATAGGATGACGAGAATTCCTGATGCGCTGGTTCCCATCGGCAGTCCTTCGATTTGAAGGTATACGTTGGATTGGAAGGTGAAGTACATGTTTTTGAGAGTTACAGTTAATAGGTCTTTAACATTTTGCCTATTTAGGGACATGACAGGTCTGTTGATCTTGTCTGTGCCGTTATTGATGGCCTCTTCAATGGGGATGGAAGTATATAGTGAGACTACGTCTACTGTACGGGTAAGGGTGTTGGTACTGTAGGTTGGTGGAAGCCCCCACTAAAAATGTCCCCGCTCACCTAGAAAACAGTCTGGAACTACTCAACTTTATTCAATCCATAGAAAAATTCCACAACCTACGCGCCTCCTTTTCTCCACGCTTTTCACACCTGCTCTCATTTATATGCATGATGCCTCATACTTTTCCTTTGCCTCTGATGATGACGGCGTCCGTCGAAAGCTTAGGTCTCAAACACAGGGAGCCCACATTCACTGTTGAACGTATCTAAATATAATCAATCAATGAATTATGCTGTGTCACGAGATTACTTGACCTTACCTAAAAACACGGGTATCCTATATCAACGGTTCTTTCTTGCCCTGCGGGAATACGTTATTAGCGTCTCGGATTGCGGCTTATTGGATTAGCGCTAAGAGCGGCTAGTAAGCAAAGAAAGAGACAAGGGATGAAGTTCAAAACGGACACCCCCAATAAAAATGCTTTAAAAAATCATGAAATGCCTTAAAAGCGTAAAACCGCCAAGTATTGGTGCTAAGAAAGATTGTCCAACAAAAAAAATCAGCATGGTTCTGTTTGCTGACAAACGGGCAGCAAATTAGGAGATTGGTTTAGTTTAGTGTGCGCCTAGAGTTAGGGGGGACGGAAGTTAAATGGAACGCTTAAAGGCATCTGTTAATTGTTGTAAATTTGACAGCCACGTCATTAAATTCAACACTTTACTTCCGTTCGCTGATTGCCCACTCTTGCTCGAATTTTATTGCACTGAGGGAAAATCTTTCGTATTAGTCGTCCAATGTCATCGGCTGTCAACGATTGATTTTCCTTGTCTGACGAGAACTGCGCAGAGTATTTTGAAAACACTGAGTTGGTTGACGTTGTTTTGCCGGGCACTTGAGAATAGTTTTTGAGAAGCCTAGGAATCATTTGAAATTCAATTTTTATTTATCTTTTTCCTGGCATTATCTGCGACAAATGTGGATGAACTGAACGTCAGTGCTGTTAAGTCATTGTCACTTACCAGTGGATCACTTTAAAAGAGTTTGTGTTTTGAACGTTCTTGATTTCGGCTTCGCTTATTACTTGAAACGGCATACGGAAACTTCCGGTAGTACAATTCATTTCCGCTTCCTTCCCCGCTAACTCTGGGCACAGGTAAAGCGAAAAATCAGGGGAACTTCATCCCTTGTCCTATTTCTTGGTTACTGAACGGGGCAACAACCGACAAGCCAATTCAAATTTGAATTTAAACCAATCCGGTTCGCTCTTAGCGTTAATCCAATAAGCCGCAATCCGAGACGCTAATAACGTATTCCCGCAGGGCAAGAAAAGAACCGTTGATATAGGATACCCGTGTTTTTAGGTAAGGTCAAGTAATCTCGTGACACAGCATAATTCATTGAATGATTTTATTTAGATACGTTCAACAGTGAATGTGGGCTCCCTGTGTCTCAAATAATAGATAACTATCGTTATCTTTTACAGTAGTGTCTGGTCTCATTTGACTTTTCCTAATTTTACAAGATATCTCCCGAAGGACAACTTCAATCTTCTTCCAGCATGCAGTTGAGTACTTTTGTGGAAGCGGTGTCAGTGAAATCAGCAAACATAATAACGTCCTGTTGTAGTAGCCGAGTCGAAGTCATGCGCAATCGTTGGTAGAATTGTAATTGCTATGATTGGTGTTACAATTTCAAAACACTGTCTAGTTCAGCTGAAACTACAAATTCGTAGTCTGCTTGCAGGTTTTAAGGTGGCTCCCACCTAATTGGGAACGGATTTTAAAACTTTTTTAACTCGCTCGCGCTTCGACTCTTCCAAGCCGATTGGTTTGATTTTTATGTATATTGTAGTGTATTTATTCTAGATTATGATGGTGTGGATAACTTTTTAAATTAGTCACTTGTTTCGCCGCTATATTCATTTTTGATACTCTTATATTTTTTTATTTTTCAAAATATCTCGAAATCTACCCGTATGATTTTTTTGACATTTTCAGAATCTATTTTCTATTATCAGTGTATTTTGAAGCTCGACAATTAGCTTCGTACCGGAGTGAGCTCGCCAGAGACGACGTTTAGCATTTGTCACAAGTGATTTTGATAAGCTGCAATTGCTATCCAATGATCTTTATTACTAATCTTTTTTAATATTTTTATTAAAACTTACACAATGAAGCAAAAGGTTAAAGCTTTGCGCGCGTGTCAAATAAACATTGGAGTTCCGCTGACGTAGCTGCCGGTTTTGTTATTTACCGGGAAATAAATTCTACTGTTTCCCGCTCAGATCTGTTGCTGGGGAAACAGCAAAAATCCTAAAAAAATGGACTTTGGCAATTGCAATAACAACATAATTTATTCTTGTTTAAGAGCGGCTACCTGTAAAAACTGAGAATCTCAAGTCAGTTGAAAAAAATCGAATTTTTTTTTTTACTTTGCCAAATCAACCAATTTAGTGAACTAATTTCGGGAAAAATACTAAAAAGTTCCTGCGAATTTTTTTTCTGGTGAAATTTTGAAAATTCCGGTTAATAAGTCGATTTTCACGGCCCGAAACGGCAATATCATGGGGCAACTTTAGGGCAGTGCTGAAGGCTTAGGATGCATCTAATCAAAATCATATTTCATCCAGACATTAAGATACTATCGGAGTTTAATATCTCCAAGTTTTATCATTGAAA
>JAAAQI020111886.1:0-15965 GCA_011800005.2 Stichodactyla mertensii
TTCTTGCATTACTTGAATTTGATTCTCATATTTCTACAGAATGCTAAAAATCCCAACAAAATGTATAAATCTGTTTGTTATCAGAATCTCAGGTGTGCAGTTTTCTAGCAGACTTCGTTTGGCTTGTGGGACGTACGTAGCAACAGTAACTATGGAGTTTCGGAACCATCAATTGGTTCCCTAAGTTAATTCGGTACCTCAGAATGTTACATGCCATTTAAGCGAAAAACACTATATGGCACACATGATAGAATGCTATCGCTTTTAAGCCTGGTCGTCACTAGCGACATAAGCATAAGCATAAGCAACATACGCAGACTCAGTATTGCATTGATAACCGAGGTGTGAGAAAAGACAAGCACCGCTAATGAGCAGTACCCTACTGAGTCTGTGTATGTTGCTTGCGCTTATGCTTACGTCGCTAGTGAGGACCAAGCTTTAAATATAGAATCAAACAAAAACGTGCCAATTTTTGCAAAAAAGGCTGTATTTTATAACTCTAGTATTTTACCATTCCAGAAGGGGGTTGGCTGGGTCGCTGAATACCGGCTGAAGGACAACATAGATTGGCTGAGAGAAGAATACAAAAGACGTCAAAACAATAGAACGAAGCAAACAATAGCAATCAAAAGCAAAAGATAAGTTGCCTCCTTTTGTTTGATTGTCTGTTGGTTTTGTTCTCTCAGCCCAATCTACGTTGTCCTTCAGCCGGTAGTGTATTACTCGGTTGGCTAGCCACCCCCTTCACCAACCTTGAACCCGCCCCTGCACCTGTGCAACTGTTGCGCGCGACGTCGCAGAAGTAGAAACGAGTTCTACTTTCACGGGTGGAGACACACGATTTCCCCGTTGCAAGCAACATCGCATCGTGTGTCCGAGCCTTGACACGGTTCCAATCATCCATATAGAGCAGATTTCGTATGACTGTGAAAAAGTCGCGGCAAGAACACGGCGCGGACACGGTCAAGGCGCGGCAAGGAACTTTGGAGTTCTAGAAAACATCACGGTCGCGGCAAGGCACGCTTACGGCAAGGACCGTGCCGCGACTTTCTCACAGTCATACGAAATCTGCTCTATTTTCAATTCATGCCTACGGGACCATCATAACTAATGAACCAAAAGACGAATATAAACTCTTTCGTTTATTTAGCAATATTCTATTTTGTATTTTTAAATACCACAGTATGAAACTAACACCTAATACATGACTATATGAGTTGCTACTAGACTAGCTAATATTAACTAGCATAAAATTATTACTAATCATATTTGGATATTTATGAGCTAATAAATCACTTACTAATAAGAATAGAGTGATTAGAATAAGCGTGCATGCAGTTATACTATTACGTATGCGCTTCGTGAATAGGCGCAGTTTGATACTATGGGTTTTTTCTTTATTTGGCCGTTGCATTTAATCCTTACACCCCCTATATCTCAAGGACTTCAAGGAATCCTTGGTTTAAAAGGGAAGGTGCTTGGTTGGAAGAAATCCAAGCGGTGCAGCAACGTATCTAATTGGATAAGATGAACAATGGACGTTTGTGTCGAAGGTAGACCACAATGCACTATCTCGCTATCTCTAGGCCTTTTAGCTGTACATCCAAAAAAATCAACTCGTGAACATGGAATTCCTGGAAATTCCAAAGGTCTTGAATCAAAAATTGACCAAAGTAGAAAGAATTAGAAGAGTCGAATCAAAACGGAGAGATATGCGGACGTTTTCGATCCAACAGATGTAAAAATCAAATGCATTCCATTTATAGCGCAATCCATATTCAATCACTGACAGCTTCTTTTTGAATATTCATAGTAATCACTTTATGTTCTATCATTTCTTATTTAACTGCATCTTGTCTTTAAAAATATAAAGTTTGTTCTCTGGTTTGCTTTAAAAATATATTTATATATCCTCTGTACAAAAATATTAGCGATTATTTTGATATACAAGGTTTATAAGCAATCGACCTCTTCAGTTTCTTTCGCTGATGTCACTGAGTCCTAATTTTGCTTTCGATTTAAGTAATTTCATTTAAAATTTAATTATTTCTTCAGAGACTGAATTATATGTCAATATTGAATTATAAGTCTAATCATAATTTCAACAATTTGCTATAAAACATTAAAATTGGCATGCCTTGTGTTGGCATTAAAACGAGGCAGTTTTGTGCAGCACTTATCTTTTTCCCGCCAAAACTAATTTCTATTTTTGGGACAGCGCGAGTGATTCGTGGATCTTTTCCGGGGCAGACAGATTGATTATTTTGTTCTAGCTTCAATATGAATACAAACAATCGTGCAGAATAAAACGAATAATACTTAGCATGTGCGTAGAAGAACAGAATATGCTTGTACTGAAGCTAGATCAAACTAACTCAAGTCCTTTAATGAAACCCCAAACTGAAGTTCCACCAATCTCGTGCCCAGAGACTGAGTTCCTTCTGGTCGGTGCTGACCAGGAGGAACGCAGGCTCTGGGCACGAGATTGACGTTCCGCAAATGCGATTTGGACAGAAAAGTATCTACACTTCACCTAATGTTTTCTTTAAAAAGTTATTTATAAAATCCACTTTGGATTACGAGGAAATAATTTGGCTCCAACTTTTAACAAACGTCCACAGTAACGCACTTTTTTCAAAACCGATGTGTACATCAGTATTAAAAAGCTAAAGCTGAAATATATGCAGTTTGCTGAGCACAGCAATAAAACTAGCTTAGGTCAAGAAATTAACTTTCAGAAGCACTTTTCTCTTGACCAGAGTCGACGTTCATTCTGGTCAGCATTAGCGCATGTCAGTTCCTCAACGCTGGCCAAAAGGAATCGAAGGCGCAGGAATACGAATAAGCCTGTGTATTACCTCAGTGCATGCGCAGGCTACACCATGGCTGCTTCCGTCATTAGAAGTGAATTTATGGCAGGCAATGCCTCGTGTTCGTCGCCACAATCAACCTTTTCGAGCTCGCATTCTCCATTAAAGAGCTTGTTGACTGCGATATCAATGTATTCCTCCTGGTCGTGACTCATCATGTTCACGTGATCATCCTCCATACCCATGTGACCAGCCTCTACGTATCCCCCACCGTTGCTACAAGACATCATTGACACGTGCCCATTAGTGACTACAGGATCACGTGGCTGGCTATTGTTACTGGGTGGCATGTAGTACGCATGTGGCATCATACGTCCATAGGTATTGTTATGAACGTTGTCGTTGTGTTGTTGAGTGACTTGCCCGTTTGAATACTGAAGCTAGAATATTTCACAAAAGAAATGATTAAATTAGAAAAAGAAGACTTGTAAGACTAGAGCTAAAACGCGCTTTAGTCCTTGCGATGGACACACGGTGCGATCTCCGCGTTGCAAACAACGCGTCGCATCGTTTCGAGCCTTAAAGCCTGTTTCACACTAGCGACGCAAGCATAAGCGCAAGCAACATACGCAGACTCCGTATTGCATTTATCATTGAGGTATAAGAAAAGGCAAGCAGCGCTAATGAGCAGTTCACTTCTGAGTCTGCATTACTGCTTGGGCTTATGCTTGCGTCGCCAGTGTGAACCAGGCTTTCTCGAGGGTCTCTTTTGGCGGACTATACTTCTCTACACAAAAGATAACTTTCTTTCGATTCTGCTTTAACTGCTTTATACTGCGGCGGAATCCCTTACCCGCTGCACTGATAAAATAAATCAAAACGTAAAATCAAGCACTGTACCTGTCTTGGAGGCATGTAGTTGTTGTTGCTGACCACTGCCATTGTCTGTAGCTGCCTTGGGTTCACATATCCACCCAGGCCGCAGCTTTGAAAATGTTGAGACACTAGTTTATCGATCATTTGAGGAGAGGGGTCGGGTTCGTTGCTCTCGTAAGCGCACGATCGTTTCCCAGTTGAAAAAGCGGTGTAGGTCACTAAAGCCTGGCCGTTGCTATGCAACTGACCTGCGCGTGACAATGGAGAAGAGACCGCTGGAGAAACTGGTGGTGTTAACACAGGCGCAGAGGAAAATCCATTCTGACCGTTGTAGTACATATCTCTAGGGGAAGGAATGACAAAACCAGAATGTTCCATGGGCGTTGGTGGTAGACCGTTAAATACGTTCGAACCGTTGTCCCTATAATGGAGTGAATATGGACGCGTCAGTCTTTTGGGTCGAGATTTTGTGCGAGGATGGTCGTCACGTGCCGATTTTGTTCGCTTGTTTCTTTTTGCGCCTTTAGTTTCTGGTTCGATCTCTTTGTCACGCTTTGAGGGACGGAGCACGTCACCGTGTGTCACGTCAGGCACCGTGAACTTTGTGCGCGTGACGACGGTTTGTACTCGAAGAGGGGAGTTGTCCTTATCAATACCTTCACCTGATGAACCAAAAAAATGAATTTTTAAATTTTAGAATATTAATTTTAAAAAGAGCAGCACACGCATGCATAAAGCAGATTTCGCATGACTGTAAAAAGCTCGCGACACGAACACAGTCGTGACTCGGTCAAGGCACAGCAAGGCACGTCAAATTCTAGAAAACAACACGGTCGCGGCAAGGCACGCTTACGGCACCGACCGTGCCGCGAGATTTTCACAGTCATACGAAATCTGCTTTATACAGACAATCAATGGTGGATGATTAATTCTGATATACGATGGGCTAGAAATTTAGTATTATGGAAGAAAGAATTTCTATGGCAAAGCACGAAGTGAAGAGCAAGTGCAAGAAAAGGGCTCTACATTTGCTTTTGTAAGTAGACGTAATGCAGAATAAAAAAGTAGACCGCACGAAAGAAAGAGAACTGGTACAGAAAGGAAAATGAATAAAAAGAGGCCTTCCCATTTCTTTATATCCCATTTTCCCTCTCCCTGCCTTGTGCATGAGCGCGCGCTACAAATAACAATAAAATGTTTCAAATTACACTCAGTTCACTAAACTTACCCATTTTTAAATGCCTGTCAAGCAGTTCTTGTAGTTTCTCCTCCATCTCGTTATAAAACCTTGTTTCGATCACAAGAAGCATGTACTCATCCATTAACATTCGAATAAGATGGAATGAACCTAGAAAAAAACCCAAAAATGTCTTTTTAATTACTCTCTTCCAAAGATGCGCGCGCTTCAAAAGTAAGGATCTATTTGCGCATTTCCACTGCAAATTGATTTCTTGGAAAAGCGAAGAGCGAGAGTGCACTATGGTAGAGGTACTCACCAAAACAGGACGAAGCGTTCAGCGTTAGATTGTGCATCAACCGGGCGCCAAGAAACGACCATCGAAGAAGAAAATCCTGCGCTCTGTTCTTGAAATCTGTTCCATTCTCGATACACGGCTGGAATATAAAACAAGCAATTTCTATTAATAAACAACATTCTTTAGTTAAGCATTATAAAACGCGCGCAAATGTCCCTGTACTGTTTTAGCGCGAGCGTGTCTCGACCTTGTATATAAAAACGGTAGCCAGCCAATCAGCGCGCGCCTTATATCAAATATCTTAAAGACAGTTTCTATCAATCAATGAAATGGTAACAGAATTATAAGCAATGAATACCCCTTAAATTAACAAGAATGTTTTTAACTGGTAATACACCCCTCCCCACCGAAAAAAAAGCTTATTCAACATCTAATATTTTATTTCTTGTACCTGAATAACTTTACTCTCAACGATGCTGTCCAACCATTCTACATAAGCCTCGACAGTTGACTGATCGTGCAGCAGATCTTTAAATTTTTCTACGACTATAAAAAGAAACAAAGATAGATCCAACATCCTCAAAACGTTCAGTTACGCAAATTTTAGAGATTACTGGTGACAAATTATTATTAGGCAGATTTAGCAGAGGCGACGCGACCCCAAGAGAACGGCAAGAGCGCGTTGTTTTTCATGTGCGCGCCCTCCTCTTCTAGGTTCATGTCCTCAACAGAACGTCATTTTTAGCTTTTTCACGTCCTGATGAGAACGTAAACCTAGAAGACGACGGCGCGAGCACGTTCTTTATCATGCGCGCGCCGTCCTGATTCTATTTCGTGTGTGCGGGATACCTGGACAGCATGTTTTTATGTGCGCACGCATTATAGACTCGAATTCATATACGACCGGCAGAGCAGAAAAACGACAAGGCCGTACGATTTTTCTATTTAACTGGTAGTGATACGCCAAAACTATAAGGCTTTCATTTGTTTCACTGTTGCTCCAAACGTGTGACAAAATCTTGTCGGATTAGAGTAAAGTAAATCTACTTGGAGATATTCACGAAAATGTCAGTTTTTCTGCTGATCAAAATATCACCTCTCCCAAAGTACAAGGCGTTATATCTCAAAATCGTATTCACTGAATTTTATTGTACAGTGTACATGTTAAACACCAGCGTAAGTTTATAAAGTAGTGTGGATAGAGCAGATTTCGTATGACTATGAAAGTGCCTTGTCGCGACTGTGTCACGACAGTGTTGGTGTCGCGAGCTTTTCACAGTCATACGAAATCTGCTCTAAAATGTATGAATACTTACATTCTTTGTCGAAGCTCTCGTCTTCCTCAGACTCTGCCTTGCCATACAATCCTGTTGTATTGATCGTTCCATTGTCGACTTTTTCAAGATCATACATCATTTGCTGAACAACTTCTGGGCTGGACAGGACTGGTCGCGCAGTCTAAAAATTAAAACAATGATTTTGTGTAAGTCACGTGTACTGCCGTACCCACAGCTTGCTATTGCGCAGGTGCAATGTGACCGTGAAACCAGCTGTACATTGTACTTGAATATACACCTGTTTCAAAAAGGTTGTTGGTCGGCGATCTGAAATCTGAAATCTGAAACTAAGAGGAATTGTGAGAATGAGAGCGCAAGCTGTCAATATTTTAAAAAAATTATAGTGATAACTGTTAAATCTTTTAGTAGTTTGCAACCAGTGAAAAGCTAAATTCGAAACCACCTTTGAGCGATGACCTGCGCAGGTAAATTGTCTAGCTCAAACTTCAGATTTTAGAAACAGGTGTATACAAAACATCTTACCTGCGAGAGATGGAGAAAAGATGTCTGTCTTCGTATGGACTGAGCGAATCGTCTGACGACTGACAACAAACAAACAAAGAGAAAATGCACGTCACGTAAACTAGAGAAGCACTAAAATACCGTCCTGCAACTCTTAAGTCACTTACTTTGTATCTTCCCAACCTTGATGTACTCTGGAAGCTGTTCTGTTGCCATGGTTACCCAGCTTTCCAAATGTCGAGCAAATATCCTGATGTCTGCCAGCAGACTGCAAGTGAAGACAAAATTTTACTTAGTTTAATCCATTACTAAATGAAAAAAGAAAAACTGGATGCTATTATGAAAAAATGCAGGCTTAAGTTACGTAGTAAATATTACTGCGACTGCAAAAGCCTTGTTCACACTAGCGTCGTAATCGTAATCGCAAGCAACGTGCGCAGAATCAGTAGCATATTTATCACTGATAGGTGTGAAAAAAGACAAGCACTGTTAATGAGCAGTACGCTACTGAGTCTGCGTACGTTGCTTACGATTACGATTACGACGCTAGTGTGAACCAGGCTAAAATATGATCTTTCTATCTCTGTGGAACTTCACCGATGGACCGTGCATATCTGACAATGACACTGATGAAGATACAAGTGTCAAGTGACTTTAACATCTGGCACGCGATTCACTTAATTACTTACCCTTCGAGGACATCTTGCATGGACGATGGAAGAAGAACATCCATTAAGACCTGAAAGCAATGATTGCATTTTTCAATCTTTATACGTATACTTTAACGACACATTCAATGCATCCATTCCACCCTCCGTACATCCATCCATTCTTATTCAAACACTAACTACTTCACAACCTGGTGTTGGATAACTAGCTTAACAGTGATGGTTACGAGGTCTGACCACCTAAGATTCATAATAACGTAAAACAAATGACAAGAAACAATCAACATGAATTCGAATCTGTCATGGCGGTACGTATAGGCGAGTCACTTTAGGGGTGGCCACTCACGAGGAGTCTGACCATAAGTAGTCTTTGGTTTTCGTTGAGCTTAGGTAACGGCGCATTGAGATAGAAGACTGGGGGGTACCTCCCCTCCCCCCTCCCCTCGCGTTCATCCATAGTCCCCCACCTCAATACGCCGCCGCAGGCTAATTTTCATTTTACTAAGCAAAAACAAGATTTCTGTCATAGGACATACTTTGGCACTTAAATGGCTTCCATCTCAACTAACCAATCAGATTCAGGCTAAAAAACACAGGGCAATAGACCTCTTTAGCTTCGTTGTTTGTTTACCCATTTCAGACCACGTGATGTCACTCTTGGAAGTTGATTCTTGCGTATGTTAATATTCTAAAATGTACATCATAAAAGAACAATTCCCCCAAAAAATGTCACGTGGTCTGAAATGGGCAATTTGCATACGAAGCTAAAGAGGTCTATTCCACTGAATTTCGGAAAAAATCTGTTTGATCACAAGAAATGTTTGCGATAACATCTCAAACACGTTTTGACACGTTGGATCCCGTACAACAAAGAAAAAATCATTATCAAAAGATAAAGGTTACAGCCACTTGACTTTACCAGGCATCTTTGAAATGGTCGTGTCCAATGATACTTTTGTATTTACCTTGTAAAGAATAGAATCGCAAACACAGATGACGTCAGAGACAACTTCTGTCTCCATCAAAGGGAGAAGGTGGTCAGGCATTCCTTGCCAGAAATGAAGGAGGAAGTTTTTTATCTGAAAGGAGAAGGTTGAAACGAACCGTTAAGGCCCATACACACTAAGGGTTTTGCTCCAGGGTCGTTTTGCTCCTTCGTGTGTACCAAAGATTTCATATAAAAAAGGTTGTGGCGGGAGCAGAATTTTGCCCCCAGCTCACGCTCCCTGATATTAAACTGGTTAAATATCAGTTTTTAAGCATGATCACACCATGCAGCAAGCTCCTGCAGCATGCTCTCTCGTGTGTACTAGTTGTTCAAAATCACCCGGGAGCCTGTCCCTGGAGCAAAACCCTTAGTGTGTATGGACCTTTAGAAAGCTATATGACTTTCAGCGGATGGAATTTGTGAGTTTTGCACACGGTAAAAGAAAAGAGAGTAAGCTCATAACAAAATATAGAGCTAAGCCAATTAGCGTTGTCGCTGAAAAAAAGCCTAAAGCCTAAAGCTTTGAGAGCGGAATCATGAAATATTTTTATTCACGGTGGCATTATTACGATAAGAAACTTACTGATGCTTGCAAATTCTACAACTTGGACACATATTCCTTAACGTCTTAGATAGCCTACAGCGAAGTTTGTTAGTAAACAAAAGATAATTGAAAGCCTTTAGCCTTAAGGCTTTTTTCAAGCGACAACGTAAATTGAATTCACAATAAAAGCAAATTGTTTTTACTATAATGAGACAAGACCTAGTTTATGAGACATTTTAGTAGCTCAATTTCTATTCTTATTAAAGGCATTATTCGGTACAAGATTTACAAAACGGACAAAATACAACCTTGAGTTAGCCTTCATGTTAATGCTTCTACAAGCCAAGATTTTCCAAAAAAATGTCTGTCAGTGAAATTGTTTTTTTTTTGCTGTTGTCTTAAGGGTTCACACTACTAGAAGATTATAAAATTCCAGATGTTTTTCAGGAGTTTTCCAGGGTATAAATATAAAAATTCCAGGACCCTTAACTTTGAAATTTCATGTCAGACAATTCAACAGTTTTTATTTTTTTAATATTTAACCTAAAACTAACAGAAAATTCAAGGATTTTTCCAGGAGTTGGTGTCAAAATTAACATTTTCCAGGAGTTTTCCAGGGCCCTGGAAGAAATTTTCAAAATTCAAGGAGTTTTCTAGGAATTCCAGGAGCAGTGCGAACCCTGTGTCTTATTCGCTCACCTCATCGAAGTTAGCATTAATAGCCGTGTCCAGTATGCATTGACAGTGAGTCTTGTACATAATGACGAATGTTTGGACCTAGGTAAACACAACCGACACGTTAGCTGAATATCTGAAGAAAACAACATGTACAACCGCTCAAAATCGAGTCAAAAAGATAAAACTATTCGTTATATGGCAAGGTAATTCCCCTTCCTCTCATTGGCCAATTTGCGGCCCCATTACTTATGATACTGACCAACAGCCTTATTTTTGTGTTTGGTCGGTCCTACGTAAGTTATGGAATCCAGTTTTTTTCCTTGCTTTCTTTCTTGCTTTCTTTCTTGCTTTCTTTTTCTTTTCCTTTTTTTTTTTTTTTTTTCTTTTCTTTTTTTTTTATGGCCATAAGGCCTGAAAAAAACTCGGTCAACTTACAGCAGGACCCTCACTCTCGGTTAACTGGAGGTACGTAGGACTCTCGCCCTCGGTAAGTAAGATATAATACTAAAAGCTTCAGAACCAAACTTAGAAGTGTGAAGTTATTTTTTTATTCCTTTGAAAGTAGTCTTAGTTTATTTTTGATAAATCTGGTATTTATTTTATCATTTTTATCCATTTTCATCTTTCTTCAAATTTTATCCCACAGAGAAAGTTTCAAGTAGTGCAAAACGGCAGTACATTGACTCTCAAATGGCTTCCGAGTTTAAGCTCTGTGACTGGATATCGTGTTTTCTCGTTCGTGCTGATTGGTTAAGAGCAGGAAGCCATTTGAAAGTCACACTACCGTACTTGCTGTTCTGAGCTCTTTTCTCCGAAAGAAAAAAAAAAATTCTGAGCTCGTATCTACCTTATCTAAAGAAATATCTTCAGGGAGCTCCAGCAACAAAGGATTGGGGAAATCAGGTAAAAGAGTTCCAGTCTTCGAGCTGAGAGAGTATTTACGGGCTGCAAAAGATCCCTGAAAATAACAACAACAACAACAACAACAACAACAACAAAATGGTGAATAAAAACGAATTGAAAAGGAACCAAAAGAGTGCAGTTTATTCACCTCATTTGCTGCTTTTGATCCAGAAAACCTTTGAAAATAAAACACAAATAAGTGTTAAATCTTAATATTTATAAAAGAATGTATATGTTTCTATGATTTACTTATGATTAAAGTTACAAAGAAGGAATTACTGTTTCAAAGGAAAATCACAGAGGGAAACCGCGTTGGGATAGAAAAAATGGCGGGAAAAATTAGCGCGCGCGCGCAGGTCTCGAAAACTTGAATATATCTGATTCATTAAAACATTAGGGGGAGGGGAGGGGGAAGGAATGACTCCAATGTTTTTGAAATCTTTTGTATCTAAATGAATCACGAAAACGATGCGAAATATAAAGGTCATCTAGGAAACAATTAAGCCATTTTGCTGTTTATTTGACCCCAGTTCAGTTTGTTTTCGGTCTAGTTACAGTTTCTATTGGTACGTTTTATGGCTACATGTACCCACTCAATCGACCCAGGCACTGTTTTAAGAGAATTGAGGGT
The DNA here is from genome assembly GCA_011800005.2 of Stichodactyla mertensii. Taxonomy (NCBI): domain Eukaryota; kingdom Metazoa; phylum Cnidaria; class Anthozoa; order Actiniaria; family Stichodactylidae; genus Stichodactyla; species Stichodactyla mertensii. The sequence goes on from JAAAQI020111886.1 coordinate 11,373, forward strand.
CACAAAAGAACGACAAACTGTCGTTAAACAATGGAATATTGATGGATATGCAAGGGACCTACGCTGAGAAGAAAATAATGGCAAAAACATTTAAAACAAACGTGAATGACACTCGTACAAGTTTTCGCTTGTGCAAATAAAATGAACCAAAATAAATTGTTCACAAAGTTGATTTTTGCCCCCGAAATTGAAATTTATTTTTTGCTAAAACATCAACGAGTTTAATCCTTTTTCCTTTTTCAACGTCTACAAAGAATACACTTTTCTAAAAAATGATCGACATGACAGGCGTTAGGTAACTGACTCGCTGATTTTTTTCGTCCAAAAACACTGAAATACCTTATAATATCTTAGCATATCAAAGTCATAGAATTCGCTCATCCACTTGCACAGATTAAAAACATCTCATCTGGCATTCAAATCATTTTCGAGTTTAATTTTTCGGTTATTTGTGAAGATGGCTGATTGAAATACGAAGTATCGACGTCGCATGACGCGTTAAGCTAAAATTGGCTGTGTTGTTTCGGGTCTAGAGCTTTTTTATAGCTGACCTTTTAAAGAAATAAAAACAATTTGAAACGTCGGCAACAAATATATTTGAAACTTTTGGGTAGTTTTACAGAGAATATGCCTTAAAATGTAAGCTGTTTCAAGAAGAAAAGATCGTATAACGAGGAAATAAACAGCGCACCAAGAAAGAAAAGCGACTTGAAGAGAAAGGAAGTTTTATATTTTTACCGAAAGACGAGGGCAGAAACATCAAAGTAAAGCCATTTTAATCAAACTACTATTTCATCAGATCCAACGCACGTTTTCTCTGAAAGACTACTAGAGTCTTTTGTTTTCAAAAGGCAAATAAACCTGCTAAAGACCGGAAACACAGCTCACTGTTTAAAGCAAAGTTATTCAAAGTATTTTTTCATAAAATTGGGTAATAACGGTAAACAAAAGAGCAACGAAGCGTAAAATTGAATACACAAAAGATTAAATAATAAACGAAACTAAGATTCCACGAAATGAAAAAGCTTTCAAAAGTTTTTTTGCAAAGATAAGACGGAAAAACTAATTGATGTACAGACAGCACGTTGATCAATTCAGAGAAAAGTCTAGAGGATTAGAAGAAAACTTTTTGGACATATAATTAAAGGACTAGAAGTTAATCTTCAACATATCCTTATAAACCTTTTTCACTTTTTAGACCAAGAAAAAATATAAACAACAAACTAAACGATTTCGTCCATTTGTCTTTTCTGTCAACACGTTCTATTAAATTGTCCTGTTTAACAAGCCGGGATGAAAACAGCCTTAAACAATAGGCCTCGAATTGAAAGCCTTAAGTACGCTCTTAGATTTATATTTGAAAATGTCAAACTAAGTCTCTTAATAAACGGGGATTGTGTGGGAGGCTCTGAATACTTTGATCCTTCGTTGGATTTGGATTTGTGCGTACCTTGTAAGACCTTTTCCTGAATAGACAGAGTGATAATAAGCTGAAGATTCCTTAATACCAATGCCATAGTAATGATACCTGAAAAAAACATTACTACGTGAATTCGGGCTCGATATTCCTTTTTCTCGCGTTAATCATATCAAAGGCGGTAAAGCGTACGCTAGTGAAGTGTATAAAAGTTAATTAAAAAGTACAATACTTAATTTACATGATAACAAAATGCCCTGACAAACAGAGCAGTTAATAAAAGCTTAGAGTAAAAATATTGTACTAACTTTGAATGTCCTCTTGTTCCCAATCTTCTTGTCGTAAGTTGAGGAAACTTTTGTCGAATTGTCTGTTTGAAAAATAGGAACAAAATATCGAGTAAAAAACAATGAATCGAGAATTGTCAGGATTGATTTGGGATAAGAATAGCCTTGTTTTCAGTGACGGATTCAAGTTTGCAGTAAGGTTGACACAAGGCTTTGCAGAGAAGCTTTAAAATCAGCAGATAAGTCTTATGAAAACAAGCCATATAAAAACGCTAGAAGCGCGGCAACACTGGGATTAGAGCAACAAAAATAGCAAGTCTTATTGAATGCAACCTTTAAGCATCATATTAGATGCACATGTTCTGATCTGCCTTCGTTATTCAACGCCTGCAAAAAAACCTAAAATTCTACCTAATTTCTCTTATGATTAAAGAGGACTGTAGGACAAAAATGACTCTCCCATCCCCTCTGAATTACACTCCTGTGTCAACCGATGTGTTGGCGCTGGAGTGTGGCATGTGTTTCATATTATGCTACCGCAGCGTTTACACTTGCGGATGATCTGAACCTTACGCAAGTTCACGTAAACTGACCCAATACGACCCTTGGTGGTCCTTGCCTGATTTTCAGATGAAGTTGAAGTTTTTCAAAAGAAAAAAACCTGTGTGCGTGATGCGTGAGTTTCCGATAAGGAAGTGTGAGAAGCGTGAGAAATGTCTTCACCCTGTTCCTGATTCACTACGCAAGTTGAAGCCGGTCATGTTAGCGCGCGTATGATTTCCATCATTTTTATTGAACTCTGGAACAACCTCTGGAATTTAGCATAATAGGTTTTGTGGAGGGAGGAAAACTGGAGAACCCGGAGAAAAACCCTCGAATCAAGGAAGAGACCCAACAAGAACTCTACTCACCAGGAATCGAACTCGAGAATCCAGAGGTGAGAGGCGAGTGCGCTACCGCTACAAAACCCTTGATTACGTTGAAAATATAAGAGGAGTTGGTACTGACCTTTCCAAAAGTAGCTGCACAAGCTGCTTCTATTTGATTTCTTCTGCAGAAATCCAAATAATGAGCGTATAAAATACACCGAGGAAGACACACTCCCTCGCACATGACGTAGTTCTCTTCTAACCTGAAATAACATGGTAACAAGAGAAAAAATGAGAATTTGGATAAATGGAAAATGGGAGTGACAAATGAAAAGGGTTCTGGAATTTGGGTAAAAGAAAATGAATAACCAGAGAAAATGAAAGGATAAACAAGATAGAAGAAGAGAATGAAGGAGTAACGATGGAAAAATGAAAGTGAAAAACAAGAAAGTGAGAAAATATAAAGGAACAAATGAGAGCAATTAAATAGAAAGGAACTAGAGGAGAAAGGAATAGAAAAAGGGAAGACTATGGTAAAATATTGTTCAATATACAAAGAAATTACTTGAGTAAACTATGTATACACAATCAAATCACTCATGCCAAGACAACTCTTATTTTTAGAACGAGATGTTTCTCATTTCAAACAGCTTTGAAATAAGATTTCTTGTTAAAGCTACACCTATATTGTTTGTTGCACCTTAGCGAACTACCAGTATACAAAGAAACAATATTCAAGAGAATGACACGCGATATAAAGGTTTCATTCAATTGTTCATGCGCCATGGGAAATGGAAATGAAATCGAACACAGAAACATATGACATCATGAAATTCTTAAAACGTAGAACAAGAAACACAATATAAAGCAGTTGTTTAGCAAAGAATAAACGTTTTCTGCGTAAAATGACAGCTCCAGCTAACAAAGATGTAGCTAAAAACGACTCTCTAACAAAGCTGTGACATTCAATGAACTACGTCACAGGGAAGAGGGATTATCTCCTAATCCACTGAAATTCAAAAGTTGACAAAAAGTCTAGAAAACATTCTGAAATAAATAATTAACTTGCTGTGAAGTGAGACGCTTATTGCTACAAAATGGTACTAGAAAGAAGTTCAATCAAATTGGATGAATGAACAGATATTGAAGATATAATTTTCGCCTTTCAAAGCAGAGCATCTCTAGGTCTTTCTGCCAGTGGATGCTGCTTTAAAACTAAGTCAAAGTTCACAATAAAACGGTTTTAAAAACTTGAATCTATAGAGTTTAAAACCTCGCAAATTTTAATAAGAATCTTTTCGTGGATTATTTACTTTTGACGTGAAATATCACGCTTGGTTAAAATAAAATTATACGATAGAATTTGAAGAATTAAGGAGAGAATAACTGCTGCCCGAACGCTTTTGGATAAAAAAGTCGCGGAATTGAGCGTGAAATCGTAGTCGGAAAATAGTCTGTATTCATGCAAATTTCGTGATTTTCTCTCGGAAAACAAGCTATCATCACAGGTCACTTGTTCAAGATACCGTTTTTTTAAGCCAAGATTTGAAAATCCTGACATAGGAAGTGTCTAAAGTTGATATACTTAAAGAAACACTCGTTTGCGGCTTAAAACGCTTATTTGTAGCTTAATTAATATTTGTGTTTGGTAATCCGGTATATCACTTGCAATCTACAGCAAAGAACTCCTTTTGACAAATGACACTCTTATGCCCAGTTCAGAGTTCAGACGTACAACTTATTCCGCGTCGATTCTAATGCCTTTAAGGTGGAATGAAATTCATTAAATTCAACGTCTGATTCAATGAAAGGTCGCATTCAATTCTGAATAAAGATCTCCGATTTAACGGTATAAACGCTAATTTGTCACTAACAGTACCAAGCATCCTTGGGCATTATAGAATATATCTTCTATTTGAGAATGACGAAATTGAATGCTCTACATTTTCTGTTCATTACAGTCTGCGCATGTCTTACTTTTCTGTTGCCTTCCACATGGAACAAAGCGACAAAGATCAAG
>JAAAQI020111997.1:0-15965 GCA_011800005.2 Stichodactyla mertensii
AAAAAATCAGCAGAATATGAGAGCATACACCTAGACGTTGTTTAAGTAGTCTACAACATTCGCATCCGTGTTGTATCTTGCATGTCTTCTTTTTTGCTTCAAATAGTCAAAACCTACTCTCCATTACATTTATCACACTAAATGCAAAAACTTTTTTAGCATCGTGTGACAGTTGCCGGTACTAGACTTTGGGAATAGTGCTACATATTGTAACATTCTTAATACAGTTCTCCATTACCAGTTCCTTTATTGTACTTACATTAAAGCCATCTAGTCTTGACTTCAAGCTACAGAAATCAGCCTCCTCTATAATTTCCTTAGTGCTGTTAATAGTTTTTGTTTCTTCAGTCCTACATAATTAGTAAATATAAAGAATAGTTAGAACAGTTCAGTAAATAAAACATCTTCATGTTCGGATAATTACTACAGTATAATACCCTGCTAGCTGAGGCCTCTTTTCATTCTTACTCTTTTCACTGCACTAGGTTTTGTTTTTACTATTCTCCTTGTGTGAGGGACTGGTCATAAAGTAAAGAGGGGGTGGGCTTAAAAAGAATAGGGTGGGCTACCTTTTTTGTGTATGGAAATAGGGATAGGCCGGAAAAGTACATGCATGACAGCAGGCATGGGGCATTTAGAATTATGCTCCAATTTGGTCAGTATTAACCTTCATTGTTTAAATGTATGGAACATCAATCACAACATAACATTTTTGACACCTTATTATGGCAACTCTGATTAGCCCCGGGTGGGACATGAACCTTTGAGGAAGTCTGTAATGGTGGGCCACACTTAGTCAGTACTTACAAAGGGATGGGCCAATTAAAAAGCTGCCTCAAAAGATTGCATTTTAACAGCCCACTCCCTCTTTACTTTATGACCAGCCACTAATGATTGAGAAGAATAAAAACAAAATTCACTATAAATCTATTAATTGCAAAACAAGCTAATGCTTACACAAAGTTTGAAAAAAGAATTCTTTCAGAGAAGGCAGCAATAGCTGAAAACTGCTTCATGTTGAACTTAGTTTTGTCATCTGCTCCGATCATCTAGAAAAAAGAGTGTAAAATTAGGTTTTCAAACTGTGTAAAGAATTACTATCTTATATGCACATGACTTATAGCCTCTCAACATGGTTATTTCATGTGCAATTATTAAATTATGTATTACTTTTATGACTCTATACCTCAACAATGTTGCGCACTTCCTTGATGTCTATGGAATCAACATGAATCTCTCGTAGGCCTTTGTCTAGCTCCTGATTTAAAAAAAATTCTTCAACATACTGTAGTTTTTAGAATTAAAAATATATCTATCCTAGCAATGATGAAATGACAGCTACATTGTATTTAATAAAATAACTATTTAAAGAAAATTTAGTAACTTACTCTGAAAGAAATTATTCCATCTCTGTCTTTATCAACTTTAAGAAACACGTGTTTATATAATGCTTTCCTTCTTGTGCTGGAAATGATAAAAGTTATGATTGAAATGGTTGAAAGTACAATGTATAGGCAGTTATTATTAATCTGATGTTTCAAAACAAACTAGATATAACTTTGGAAAATTTACTCTTACCTTATAATGCAGTATTTGGTTAAGTAATCCATGGCAGTCATTGCTATTTTAATTTAAAAAATGAGTGAATGAATGAATGAACAAATAAATAAGTGAATAATGATGAAAATTATACTAAAAGCCAACATTGATTACAGTAAGATTTAGTTGAATTCTAAAGATGATGTTACATGAGACAATTTGCAATGACGATTTTTCACTCAACGATATTATAAAGGATGTTGCAAGGTTATGAACAAGGTGATTCAAAAACTCGCATGTTGCCATGACAGAGATTGTCCCACATGCCTCATTACATGTAATAACAATTTTTCGTACAGGATTCACACAACAATGTTGCATGAAAAATCATCGCTGTGAAGCATCTCATGCAACACCAGCTTTTAAAAGGGTACTAGCCAACCCACTCTACCTGTCCTGCAAAATTGTACTATTTTTTTTATTTAATAATGTTTAAAATTTACCTAAATATTGGAATATGACTGGACTTGTCATACTTACATTCTAGTATTTTGACATCCATAGGCAATTCAAACCGACTGGTTTGCTTAGACAATGCCAGTCTTCCCTGTAACCATGGTTTCATTCCCTCTTTCTTCCTCTGCAAAATGAAACAATAAACATCAGTTAATTTCATATTTTTAAATGCAGTGAATCTTTAATGGAATTCTGGTTAAAGTTGATGTAAAGTTACAATTTGGAACTGGAGGGTCCCTGGCTCTACTTTTAAAATGTGTGAACCTGAAAGACCATTAATAATACTTTTCTACGTGTACTACCCCAAAACAACCATATTTCTTTATCCTGGCTTTTATAATTTCTTTAAGACTAGTCATCCATGTATTCAATAAATTTTTTGTCATCCTCTGCCATGATAAAATACATGAAAGACAATGAGTTTTAATAAACAATTGATAACTTGTGCAGGTTACTATATGTACCCTGATCTGATTTATGGTTATTTTGCCCAGGATGCACATATTATTTACTTACTTTTTCATCTTCCATGATAGAATGTATCACTGAGTTACTTTCAGGGAACATTTGATGCTCTCTTGGGAGGCCTACATTTGGCAAAGGCATTGCACTTGCACTTGTACTTGTGGTAGCTTTTTTCAGATTAATCTTTTTGGTCTTTGCCTGTTGTAGTTCATGCTGGGCCAAGTCCTAAAATTTAATAAATGTTAGGTAGTACATAATTTTAGAAATTAAAGTTAGATGCAAATTAAAGTAATGGTGATATTTTGTGACACTGAAAATCTTCCAAGAATAAATAAATACAAAATGAGATTTACATTTCTGAATAAATATAAATCATAAAATGTTTTCTTAATGAATTTCATGGAACCCAAAAAATATTTTTAGCAAAATATATATTTACTGGCTAGTTCTTACAATTACGTAGGAATGTACAAAACTAACTAGGGCATTCAATGAATAGACCTGTTAAAGAACAGTGAAACATACCACAGATAACATTCATTTTCCTACCCAAACAACATAATTACATCAAAATCTATCTTTGAAGTAAAATTTTGTTTTACAAATATTTTCACAAGATATACATCATAATCTTGTTACAGCTTAAGAGACATGTGCATGAAAGAAGAAATAAATGACAAAAAAGCAAAAAATAAATAACTAAAAAGCTGGTTAGATTAAGAGCTTAGTAACATAAATAGGTTAAGAATTCCCAATACTGATTGCAATCAGTAATGGGAATTCTTAACCTATTTATGTTACTAAGCTCTTAATCTAACCAGCTTTTTAGTTATTTATTTTTTGCTCTCCTTGCCATTCCAGAGGAACATGAGACATATTTCCAAACTGAAGATGAGATAGCTGAAGATGGGATAACTTCATATAGAGTGCATGCCATATATCTATGAAACAATTACTAACTATTTAGGTGTATTAGTATTTAGTCATCAACAATTTAGTTATGGACAAACTAAGAATTCACTCTGGCTTTAACTACACAAAGAAACACAAAGACAGCTTGAGATATGTTGCTATTGTTATTTGCACTGTTCTGCTCCAGTGATATCAACTAGTTTGTACAAACAAGTGCAATTATATAATTAATATTTTGTTTTGTTTCATGGATATATGGCATGTACTCTATATGAAGATGAGTTATTGCCTGTAAATATTCTAGTATCATAATTATTTCTGAATAAACTACAGATAATAGCGTTAAATTATCATACAAATGAGAATATTTTCAAAATAAGAGTATCTAGCAAGAATGAGCAGTCTAAATATCTTATTTCAGTATCCGATACAATTAGCAGTTGCCCATGATTGATATAGAAAACACCTTCAATTTTATAACATAAACTTATTCAAGATACTATTCTAAAAACATTAATGATAAAAAAAATATCTAAAAACAATCATGATTACAAATATATATAATAGGATACCTTCTCAGTATATTTTATAAATGGTTTGACACTAAGTCAATGTGTGATTAAAATTCGGGAGACAGTACATTTTTCTATTTTGTATTGATTCATTAAATTTCAATACCATCAAATTTAATTTAATTTTTTTACTCACAGACAACCTAATCACTGGCTCATATTAAACCATTCTGATGTTATAATATTTCATTCCTTGAATTCTCTTTTTCATTCCCTTTGAATAAATTAGGATTCTAGGACTTCAAATATCTTGTACTTATTTCATATATCAAATGATCTAGCACTGAAGTATTACAATTAGAACCTACTTTAATGGAAAGCTTTAATGTTTGCCCAGAAATAACTTGTACATTGTTCACATTCAAAAGAATAATTATAAGTATGTAAATTATTTACATACTATTTTGAATAACACCTGTCTTAATCTTAATATGTGTATTGCTGCCAACACAAAAATGACAATCTAGAAATTCATCTTTAGTTGTTGAAGTTAAATGAGCCCTGAAAATAATAGTTCTATTCTAAAAATAATGTTTTAGTGTTTTCAACTGACATAAAATGTGGCTTTAATGTTTAATTATAATTCAGCTTATTCAGACTCCTAAAATATAGTAAATTACATTTTTTGGCATGGCAGGCAATAAAACACAAAGAAAATGTACAATATTTTCAGTACATGTATATCCATAGGCCTTTTGACTTAACGGGTCACATGACCCAACCCCTTTCCGCTTTCCATACATATTTTTAAAGTGTATATCAAGGGAAAAAATTTAGTTTTAAAATCACTCGTATAATTACTATAAAAAGTAGGATGGCTTTAGGTTTTTTTTGGATGTGGATTTCTCTATCCAGAGAAATAGACATTTGAAATATCAAAATGCAAATGAGATGACAAATTCAAAACTAATTTATTATACAAAATTGCTGTTGTGGAAAGTACTGCTGTTTTTTCATTTGCAAATCATCTTTATAACTGAAATCTATGGTTTGGTACACTTTAAGGTTGTCCTTACTTCAGAGCACTTGTCATAAATTATAATTCAAAATGTATCACATTCTGGAATTTACATCAGCTCATTTGCATAATGATATTTCAAATGTTTATTTCTCTGAATAGAGAAGTCCACATCCAAAAAAACTAAAATTGCCCTATTTCACATTACTCATATGAGTGATTTTCAAAATATAATTCTTTCCTTGATATACACTTTAAAAAGTATTTATGTATGTGTAGTTATATACTCTCATGCCAGATTTCTCCTGTGTCAAACATTTTGAGCTGAAACTTCACCTTCTTTACTAAATATCAAGATGCTCTTTTCACTTCTGGAGTTCAATTTGACACTGGTGCTTTATATATTTAAGGGGGGTGTGGTTATGTGACCTGTAAGGTCTAAATGGCCCATCATGACCACGCAACCCATAAACTCTACTCCGAGCTTATGTTTCTACCTATTACTTATACTTAGCTTGCTTATTATAACCTCTTTACTGACAACACTAAACATGTAGGATATACTTACCACAGGTTGATACATCCTGTAAGCACCAGGTGCATGAACAAACTCTGGCTGAGGCAGTCTGAAAAATAAATAAAACTATAATAAAAACAATCCTTTTTGATAAAGCCAAATTGAAATAAAAGTGAACCCCGCTCTAGCTGAGTATGCATCTCCCTTAATGTATAAAACTTCAGTCTGTTCTATTCTGAGATCTAATATTTTGACATAAATCAAATATTTATTATCAAACAACCTAGGCATGAGTAACAGTTGTTGGTTGTGGTACATGATGTATCAAACTCAAAGTACAGATTCATATTCATTCAGTTAGAGTATGTGAAAACAATGTTGCTAAAATAATATTAATTTTGCTCATAGTACTGATCATTCATTTTATTTTTACTTACTTTTCTTCTAATGGTTTGGGCTCTTCTATCTTCTCTTCTTTTTTCCCTGTTTCTACTTTTGGTGGTTCTGGCTTCAAGATAATTCCAGGTTTTATTTGTGGTCTTAGATCAGCTTCTCTGCGTTCAACCAAGGGTCTTGGTTTTGGCTTTTTTGCTGAAGTCTCAGCTGGAGCTGGCTTCTCTTCCATGATTAGGGCTTTTGATGACTTCAAAATTGGTTTGACAGGTTCAATTTTCTTCTCCTTTGGTTCAGGAGATTTGTAACTTGTCACTGTAATGGAGTCTATAAATGTGACCCTTGGTGCCTCCAGTATAGGCACAGGTGTGCATATCTTGGTATCTTCTTCAAATTCTAGTGGCTCCTCTTCAGGTATTCTTTCAGGTTCACAAAAGACAGATTCTTCAAGATCTGGAGTTTTTTCCAGCGTACCTTCTCCACTCTCTTCTGTCCCAGCCTCTGGTTGTTGATTTTCCGATGTTTCTAGGTTCAATTCAACATCTACATTTTCCTCTTCATCTTTTTCTTCTTGTTTTTCAATAGCAGATTCTTGATTGTCTAGCCTAGGTTCCTCAAGCTCTGGAGAATCTGGCTCACTCTTGGTAATGATCACTTCTATCTTGGGAACCTGTTTTCAACAAGGGTTAAATATTTATTCATACAGGGTTCAAAATAACAGCCAGCAATTTTAACAGGTCTACCACTGAGCAATTTTTCAATGAAAAAATGGAAAAAAATATAAACATATAATTTTAAAACAGTGTTTTGAGCCTTGAGGAAAAGTCTACAAAATTCAGTATGAAACTGAAAATGACAGATTTTGTAATGACCTTATTCTCCGTCTTTCTGTCTTTCCATTTTTTTTCTCTTGGCACTATTTCTAGTTATCCTTTCTTCTCTTGTATTAGTCAACCCACTCATTAGCAGGTGTGCATCTAATGAAAATCCTAAATATCTAATCCATACTAGCTCACAAATTAAAGAAAACAATATACAAGTCTTATCTAGATAATAAGCTATGTTTAGCACAATAAAAGAAAGCAATATCTAAAATTATAGAAATAGAAATGCAACCAGCTGCATGAATTAAAAAAGCTTTTAAATATTTTTTCAGACATAAAAATAGCTAGAATAATCTAAAATTTAGGCTATATGCAAGTAAAACATTAGGTTTAAAAATGATATTTACTCCACTAATAATGTTTCTAATATCCAAAATGTCATTTTACTTCAAGGTGTTGTGTTCAATACTACGTCAGTCATCATGTCATATATTTGTACCCCCTAGTTGATAATGATATCATTGTTTTTCTTACCCAAATTCAGTTTCTTTAACCTAGCTTCCAGGATTTTCAATCACTCTGATCTTTACTCTTAGTAGTATGAAGGATTTTCATTTAATTTCAATATCAATCAACCCAAAATTTTCTTATGTCCACAACAGTAGGGGTGGGGAGTTACAGACTGAATTTAAATGTGATATGGCACAACCTACCAAGAGTAAATTATTTTCAAGTTTTACCTTATCTTCTGTCGTTATCTCAGCTGTGCCTTGCTCTTGATTGCTCATTGTGTTTGTTTGGTGGTCAGGTAATGGTGACAATGAATCATCATAGTCTTCCGGATCACTGACTATCCCTGACTGTAGATATTCATTAACAATATTATCCACCATCTCTACTTCATCATCTGAAAGAAAGTTACAAGAAAATGTAAAATAATGTAATAAAGAACAATGAAAATTGAAAAAACAATATTTTACTGTCTGACCAAAACATAGCTATTCAATCTTCTTCTTGTGACATTTTCTTAAAATTTCATTAATTCCTTTAATTTTCTAAGTTCTATATAATTATGTCTTTCGTTTATTTGCTGATAATTTTCTCATTGCTTTCTCCATATTTCTTTCTTTCTTAATATCTTAATATCTCGAGCAAGCAAGTTGTGGAATATGATTGATTTAAAATGTAGCTGTCATCAATTCAGTGCAGTATGTGACTGTACCGTATGCTATCATGCATATGTCATTTGTGAAAACTTAAGTACTATGAAGTAATAAAATAAGATATGATTGTATTTGTCAGGCAATGTATGCGTGTACCTGATGGATCGTATTTTTCAGAAACAGAGAGCTCCGAGGGTGTCTCAGGATAAACAAAACTCTCTTCAAACAGGATTTCATCATCTAAGCATTCTTCATAAGATTTGTCTTGTTGATCATCATCAGGTGGATGGCTATAGGTTATAATAGGTGGCTTTTCTCCAGCCAGGCATGCAGGCTTGACAAAACTGAAGTACTGAGGTACAAATCCTCTGTGAAAATACTGAAAAAAGAGAGATAACGTTAGAGCAGATTTGTATGATGGAGAAGCTCATGCTATTCATCGATATGCCGTCCCATGTCTTTGAGTTGTGCCATGTCAAAGCCTCTTTGTGAGATGACTGGTTTCACACTTCTGTTACATGATTGGTCCAACATTATCATCATTTCTGTTTACGTAAAGCACTTCTTTTATATGCTTGACCAACCACACATCAAAATACTTTTTGTTTTGCTTAACTGGCAGACATCCATACCATGTGTTTTCGCAATGATGCAGTCATACAAAACTGATGTGCCATATCAAAGCATGTTCATCAGATGAGCAGTGTCTTGTACACTGTGTTTGCTGGGCATTGTTCTGTATAATATAATCCATACAGATTAAAATCATGTCTGAGTGTGTTGCTTTATGTTTAAGAATCAATTGTTATGCTTAAAAATTGCAGCACTGCTGTTTTATTAACATTCTGCAAGGTATTTTTTATTTATTCAAGAATAGCTCACTTACAACTGATGGTCTTGGTATTGGCCAAAACTGATGCCTCTGAAATAAAAGAAAACAGATCATTAATAATATTATAAAGTATTTATAAAACCTTTGCATTAATTGACTTGAAGTAAAGGGTATTGGGTTGTACAAAATGTATTTTGTAAATTTTCCTAGACAAGTGCTCCATTTCCTTCACAAATCACAGCTACCAGTATTAAAATTTGTACAAATAGAAAACAAAATTTGCATCAACTGAATTCCTTTAATTTTTCAGTTATAACTATCTGCAGTCCACAATACAAATTTCTATATAGTACAAATAGGCATAAAACTTGCTGTTGTCCTGCTCTCAGTAAGATTCCATACATTGTATGTTGGTAGAGCATTACACACCTAGGATATCACAGAGGTGAAATCCTATGAAGACTCAAAAATGTTTCTGACAGAGATACTTTCAATTTAATTATTTCTTGAGTTACTATGTTCACTGTGAAGATCATGTATTCTACTCTGGTTGTGTTACTGGTTATTTAAGTCAAAACTACTCTAAATTAGTGCACTTTTTCACTTACTGTTTCAGGGGTAATATCATTTGTGGTGCTATAAGCTGAACAACAATGTCTTAACCCATTATGAGTTACTGCATTTTTGACAATATTTGGCATGCAAGCTAAAGGCTTAGTCATAGCATGTAGTCTGTCCAAGTCAGTGCCATTTTCAGGCACCTCACTCACAAGTTCCACTCTGCTAAAGTCATAAGGCAGTGGAGCTGATTTACAGCGCTCTCGTTGCCTTTTCTGGACCTCTTTTGGGGATAACAAAGACCTGTGATTTGAAGCAGAGTTAGTCCTTAGCTCCCAAGCTCTTTGAGGAGCATTTTTAATGGATGTTGAAGCAGAACCAGTTCTTTTATTTGGCTTAGAAGTCTGAGGTCTTCTTGGAATATATCTTGGAGGTTTAGAAGGAGGTGCTGACTTGCAGCATATTCTCTGTGAGCCTAAATAAAAAGCAGTTGGAGAAGACAGATCCATCTTCACTGATCTTGCTGAGCTGTATCCACTCCTGGATGATGCAGGTCTGGAGGTAGCAGGTGTTGGTGAAGGGTCCTTCTGATTTCCAACCTGGAATTCCGGCATCTTGTACCCTGGTGGGTGACCATGGTTTCTGTGTTTTGTGGGGTCATAATGTGAAGTAGTTCTAGCCACTGCACTCTTGACTCTCCTGTTATAATTCCTTTCTGAAGCTGCATTGGAAAAGAAGCCATACATTGTATATGGATCTAAGAAATTCCTTTCCACTGCAGGTTTCTTTCCCAGGGCGAGCCATAGACGCTCATGCTCTTGATTTATACTCATTTTCACAATGTTTGGTCCACTATCCAAATGTGAACATGTTTTTTTGCCTAATAGTTTTCTTGTGGACTCAGAATCTTATACTTATAATTGTGTGTGTACCTCAAAATTAATAATAGGAATTTCTTAATCTACTTAACAGACTTATTAAGGTGTGAATATGTTATAGCCAGAATAAGCCATGCAATTCATTCATAAGACAATTCCATAGTGATGGTCGATGATGATTATAACATTGGAAGATTCATAGCTATTCAAGTAATTATTTTATTCTGTACAAAATCCATTCAGCTGGCCAGTTTATCTTGGAAAGCCTTGCTTTTGTATTTGCATCTGTTGAAAATAAATAAGTAAATCGCATGTTGAGTTGATTAGACATTCACAAAGAATTAAGTAATGGATGCCATTCTGTTTGAACCAATTGAATAAAAATGTAATGAATAATATAATCCTTTAATGTTATATTGCATTCAAGAAAACATCTAGATGAATAGCTTGGCTAATTTTATTTTGATGTAAATTGATTGGTTTGCTCATAATTAGGAGACAAAGAATTTTAAAAATTCTCATCGACAAAGCAGCTTAATTCTGCATTATTCAGAAAAACTTCATAAACTTTTTGTATACAACAGTAAAGTATCTGCATTAAAAGGTGAAAAATTATTTCAAAATTTATGATGATAAGGATAAATTTGAATTATAAATTTTAAAGACTTTTAAAGATAATGTTATGTTAATTTTAAAGAATTTTAAAGATAATGTTATGACATTTTATTCTTTGTAAATTTTCAAAGTGTAAAATGTTACAACCATATTTTTTTTTGGTTTGAATATGGCAAATCAAGTTGCATTCAGAGTAGAATTTCTTTATTTAAAAGTTGGGATCAGGATGTCCAAATGTCCTATTTCATAAAAGTGTATGTTTATAATGATTTATTTTTGCCTTATGAACATTAAAGATTGTATAGAATAATTCCAATACATTGATCAGAATTCGAGCCAATAATCTAATAATATGACATAACCAAATGTCGTCCAAGTTAAAACGTTCCATTATAAGCTTATACGATTTTACTGACTTACAGCTTTAATACTGACAAGCTACAAGCTAGACGTTACAGTGAAAAGCGATCGAAAGAACAACTTACCTTTACATGAACAAAGAAAGCCCATCGCTTATGTCAGCCATTTTTTACCCTCAATAGTTTCTATAAGGCTTTTCTTGTCATCCACACGATATTCGTGCATTTAGCAGCCAAAAGTATCCGTTAGATGGCTGTGTTCTATCAAAACACCTGACAAGAAACAGTCCGCATGTTTGGGTTTCCAACACAAGTCACTTGCTTCCAAGCTTTTGCAACTAGCCAATCAAATCACTTGTTAGAATAGACCAATCAGATAACCAAGCGATGAATTTTGAACCAATCAAATCCTTCGATACTTCAACCAGTCAATAGAGTGTTTCTTTTTCATCGGGTTAATGTACACTAAGCGTTTCCATAGCAACTTAATGTCTAGGGGGCAGGCTGGGGTTAAAAAGCGCTCCAAATACATATAGAAAAAACCTGCTTTTGATGAAATGTCGTCTTGCAGTCCAACATCTTCACCAGTAAATGAAGTAAACAAGAGTAACATCTTGAAGATAAACGGCCCATTGCCTGAACAGTGGATGCTGGTTAAAGAATGGAATATTGAGAGAAGGGAGCCTTTCGAG
Organism: Stichodactyla mertensii; assembly: GCA_011800005.2. Classification (NCBI taxonomy): domain Eukaryota; kingdom Metazoa; phylum Cnidaria; class Anthozoa; order Actiniaria; family Stichodactylidae; genus Stichodactyla; species Stichodactyla mertensii. The sequence goes on from JAAAQI020111997.1 coordinate 11,794, forward strand.
ACGTGGAGGTCGTGTGCTAGCTCACAAATCGAACACATGTATGAAGAAATGAGACGATCAGTGGAGGAACACCCTGAAGCGTTACTAAAGTGAACAGAACACTGATTTCAATTCTATCCTTTGGCGTTTACTTGATGTTTTTTACTGGCTTATCGTGGAACTTTGCACTTACTTGCAAATTACAAGCATCAAAAAAAATTTTTTGAAAGCTCCTAACAAATTATCTGTAATTTTATGGGAGTAAAATATCTACACTGAAAGAGACAGCATTTCTTCGAAAAGTGTGTGTTTTTGATAAGGCACGAAGAATTGAAAGCTCTAAAACTGCGCACAGTGTTCTCCTACGCCGCTCCAGTTTTAATGGAGTTCAAAATAATGGGGCCTCATTGCTGGATTAACATGAACAAAGAAAGATGTTTACAATAAGTTTATTTTTAATGACTGAACAAAATACGGCACAAATCAATTACACTTTGTAAACAACTTCTTTAAAGTTTGTAAACATGAGAAAACCGTTAGCACTTAAATGTAACTTAAGATAAATTGTTTAGAGAAAATAGTTTTATTTATGTTTAAGATAAATATTTTTTAAAATTTGAAGTACAATTTTCTGTACGTTCACTAAGAATTTTGTTGTAATTTAGGCTAATAAAATACGTTAGCAATATGTTCATAACAGGCTGTCTTGAAATTTCTGTTCTACCATTATCGCTTCTTAAAAGCTCGATCGCAATTTTTCCGGCAAGTCGAGCATTTTGCGGCATTTTGAAATGCCGCCCCAGTCACTAAAGATTATATTTGTACTGGCGTGGAAATCCTAAGAAATCTTGGAGGAAACCCTTTATCGAATTTTAACGTCTCACGGATTTTAGCGATTATTTTTCAGTGCGAACACTGTACACTCGTTTTCACTGCTGTTAGGTTTGATATTATTGTTTGCATGGACCTCTCTTAGCTGACTCTTGTTGTACATGTAGACATCGCTTTGCAACATTCAAAAGCCTCGCGCGTCTGACACCCGTAATAACTTATTGTAGTACTTTTACCATGATCATTGTATCGCGTGGCGTGTGAAATTGAAAGTAAAGTTGCGTCTCACATGTTATTTAAGTTTAAATCCAATGTAATTCTTTGAAAATTAGAAGGCGCGAAAGATAGAGCAAGGGAAGGTGGAGGATCGTTGGAAAAAAGAGAGTTCAGTTCCCACCCATTTTAGCTACAGCATTCACATAGATTTTTCGCTCAAAAAATCATCTTTTAGTGATGTCAGAAGTACAGTCATGTCTTTAGATTTTCATGCGATCAATATTAGACCAAATCCAAAAGAGAAGCGCGAGTAAGAACTTGAAGGAGAGAAAAAAAGATGAAACTTGAACAATATAGTTTGTCTAGCGAATTACTAAGAATTGTTACACTTGATTTTGACGAGCGCTAATGACAAATGATAGAACCGTACCTGTTTTTGAACTCTGATTTGATTATCTCTCGTGTGTTTTGAAGGAAGACCAAACTGGTTGTTGGTGCTGAAGTATTTCATTCGCTGCATAGCATAACCACAATAACCACAGCAGTTCCATGGAAACTTGTGAATAGGTTCTTCTTGTTCTGCCTTCTTTCTCTCAAAGTGAACGTGGTTCAGATGGTACGAAAACCAGCTAGAATATTCTTTGTTTTGACGGAAATACGAATCCATAGAATAACTTTTTAAAAAACTGAAAGATGTATAGTACGGAATCCTTTGGGCTCTTTTGTGTTCTGATGAAAATATAAATATAAAAATGACTCTTTTTGTAATGTTGAATAGTGACACCTAAAGATAAACGAGGTAAAGCCTATGACAGCAACGAATGTGACAGAACTCACGGACGTAGGAGCCGGAAGGGGGTGAGGGGGGCTATAGCCCCTCCCCCCAACTTTTTTTGCCCATAACAATTAAGGACTTTAAAAAAACAACTTTGGGAAGAAATAAGTAAAAAAATAAATAAAACTTGTACGCGAGTAAAATATAACATAAAAAAGAGAGAATTCGGAGTTAAGCACAATGTAGTTGCTATGCAATTGAAGATCAATCATAATAAAGTTATCCCGACAGAAAATTTGTGTTTTAGCACCTCCCGCCTAAAATTACGCTTTACGTCAATGAATTATTAGTCAGTGAGCACTTTTGAGTCCGTTTTTTCCCTTATATTTCACTTGGATTGTTGAAGAGTGATCATAAAGTGTGTTGAGCATTGCCATGAGGGAACTAAAAACGTTAGTTTTAGCCAGAAGTGATTCAGACGTTACATTCTGTATACATAAAGATGACTTTGTAGCTTATCTTTCCGGTAAGTGGGTGAATATTTGTCAAGAGCAGGACTTCGTAAAATACATTAGATGTGATGCTTTCCGATTGATTCGCGGATTTTGGTTTCATTAACAATTGAAAGGACTCATTGACTGATTGACTTCTTAATGGATCGTGAAGTCAAGATATTAATGTACCAATACAAGAATGCAAATTGAGAGCATTTCACCCCGCCATAGTGGTATAAAGCGGATTTCGTAACGAAGTCGACAAATTCGCATAGCCGTACCGTACGGCTATAGCATAGCTGTGCCGTACTTTACCGTAGAGGTAACTACACGTTGTGATTGGATGATTCACAATGGGAAGCCATTTCTGTGTTACTACATACCGTACCGTGTACGTGCTGTAGGTCAGGCCGTGTGTTTCCCAACTCACACGAAAACCACTCTCTCAAGGAAACGAACTTTTTCTAGGATTGACAGCTTCACCAAACTATAAAGTTTAGCTCAGTAACACTAGAGTTATAATTTGGTGCCAAAAACACCTGGACAATTGCGTATATGCACTTGTCAAGGTTCAGTGCATGACAAGGAAGCTAAAGTCAAGTATACTGTACGAAATGTTCAATCCGTTACCTTTGTCATTGTAAAATTAAAATCCGCTGTTGTTACAAATTGATGAGCGGAAGCTTTTCGTCGGCAGACTGCAACAAAACTGAGTTCTCTATATTTAAACGGCCAGACCAGAGACAAGCTAGGGCAGGTGAAATTGAAAAAGTAAAACTGAATTCATAATCATAAATACTGAGTAATATTAAAGTTTATTAGTTGACAACTACTACAACCGAGAATTTGGAAGGTCAAGCTGAGAATTTAAATTACTGACGTTTTGAGCAGTGAACAGTGTCCGCAATTTCTGATAGCGAATATGGTGCAATGTCGTTTAGCAAACATCTATAGTTCTTATGCCTTATATGGTGTTGTTTGTACCGAAGCTAGACCAAAATACATCCTGTTTGTGTAACCCCTCCTTTACTGCAGTAAGGCCTTCGGGTTTAGCTCCCTGATTAGCCATTATGGATAGCAATGTTAGAGCCGAAATCTCCAGCTGACCCGTAAACGGCTTCAGCATCACGTCTGGAGATTTGGTCCCTAATCATCCAGAAATCGAGGACCCACATTTCAGAAAGTAGATACAGTTGAATATGCCATTTCCGAGTTCTCGAAAATGATGCATGAGGGCGAAGCTTCGTGCAAAATCACACTTTGTGGAATGAAACGACTGACTTGTTTTGTTGTCACTCTTTTCTCTATGACCTGTTCGCAGTTCAATCGTAAAAGTAAACGTTTGAGCAACAGAAAAAGTCAAAGAATTGTCAGTCATTCGCGCCACCAAGCGTGATTTCGCGCACGAAGCCTCGCCTTCATGCATCATTTTCGAGAACTCGCAAGTGGACTATTCGTCTTTCCCGAATCGAGCGGAGGACTGGGTTCGAGTCGAGTTCGCAAAGCATCTATGGATTGTTTGGAAGGACACGAAACTTTAGAGCGCTTAAATGTGTCCAAAGAAAGCAGTATATCCAAAAGCAAAAATTCCTAGAGAATAAATAGAACAGTGTAGTGTGGTTCAGTTGAGATGGCTACTGTGCAGCGCCGGGAGCAAAAACCTTAGGCAAAAAGGTTGTCTTGATTGGCGCAGGTAAAACCAAACACAAAAAAGAAAGAAAACAAAAGAAAGAAGAAAAAAGAGAAAAGGAAAAAATGTGATCCTTCCGGGATTTGAACCCGGGTCTGCCAAGGTAATCAATTCAAAAACACTGTGAACACACTAACCATACCCCCGAGACATTCCCTTGAAAGCTGAGGCGCAGTATGGATTTCCG
>JAAAQI020112108.1:0-15965 GCA_011800005.2 Stichodactyla mertensii
GGGGGGGGGGGGGGGGGGGGGGGGGGGGGGGGGGAAAGGCTGTTCGGTGAAACAGTTATTTTTCTTCAACACATCTTGATAACAAGACATCCGTTCTGGATTCGTCGTTCGCGTGTCTTGCAATTTAGAATTCTCGTGTATTCAACAATAAATTCGAGTTCTCTTTTCATTTTTAAATAACTATAGAAGCCTTTCGTCAATGGCAATAAAATTTATTTAAAAACTTTAATCGAGAACGCGGACGACGATTTTGCTCCACGTAAGTCACAACTGTCAACCAATTAGACCTCTTTAACTTGGGCGTAATGTTTTTCCACTTCAGACCACGTGTCATCCTCTTGGGAATAAGATTCTTCGTTTCAGGTACATCCATATTAACGTATCTTCTCAAGCTTTTCCGAGAAACAAAGAAATAAAACCAAAAGGAATGACACGTGGTCTGAAATGGGAAAACATTACGCCCAAGCTAAAGAGGTCTATTAGACGCAGGCTATGTTCAGCTCGGCTAGAAAACTGATAAAGCACGATATAAGACCTTGATGGACTCCACTAGTAATTTTCCCATGCTTCAAAAGTGTACCTTGGAGTACAGTATGTGACCAGCAAGCAAACAAAGTCATCAAAAATATCAGTCCCTGCCCTAGCTACGCCCTTGATAGTAAAGTTTGGATACATTATACGTATGGGTCATGTGATATCACAAATGATTATACATTTTACTCACTATCTCGATCCTGATTGGCCGAGAGCCTACAGCTAATTAGTAGTATCTGCAGAAAAATCTGCTGATGTGGGATTTATCATGGCGAGTTCAAAGTCTAAGTGTTATACACGCAGCCTACGGCTTCGGCAGATAGCACAGGCCTCGGCCTCGATAATTTACAATATCATGCTCAACCTCATTCAAAATCATTTTCAGTACTTGCCGAATTTGGTTGTTGGTTGGTTCTGCGTTGATCACGGTAGAATTTTCAAATAAATGACAAGCATATATGATTCTATAGTGAAGGCTGTTGATAAAAAAGAATTAAATTGGAAAACATCAAAAAATGCTATTACTTTAGCGCTAAGAAATTTAAATTTTTCAAATAAAACCAAAGAATACGAGATGGACGTACAACATGGCGGCTATGACGTCATATCCAGTTCTCAAACTTATGAATAATTAATTAGGAGAACACAAAGTAAACCACTACCGCGACGGTGGTTGGGATATGTGATGTTAATTAGCATAAAATTTGCCCAACTTTCGCTTTAATTTTCTCCTAGAATTATCCATAGTTTGAGAAGCTAGATCAAACACTTGAAAGAGTGTTTCATCCTCTATCCAAACACCTCAAAGTAAGTTAAAAAGAACTCGGCTACGCCTTGTTTTTCAACCCACTTCTCGGTGTTTGGATATCAGATGAAACACTCTTTCCTGTGTTTGATCTTTTACATACAAGAATAGATGCAGCAAGAATTATGTTCTAAATGCAATTCCAATACTTGCACGATAAAGTTTACTATCATTTCAACATTGAGTTTAGAAATTGGAAAAGGAAATCATAAGTTAAGTAAGTAATGTAGAGCGCGCGCAACGGAAAGCACAGGAAAGTATTTTGAGATGAAACGTTTGAATGCAACCCCATTTTCCATTGGGTATTACATTAGAATTAGGGAGGTGGAGGGATGATGTTGAAGTTAGTGAAACCTCAGCGGTCCCAGAACCAGTCTTCAAATTGATGCGCGCGACCAACAAACATTGCAGCAGAAACAAGTTCTTGAGAAAACGTTTCTTAAAATTAATGCTTCAAAAATACGTAGAACTAGTTTACCCAGGATTTTAAATTAAAGAAGGTAATCTCTAAAAAGATCAAATAATAGTGGGAAAATCTTATTCAAGACTGATTCACCCGCTTCGAAAACCTTCTACCTCACAGACCACCCAGCGATGAAATAAGAATCGTACTTCGTGCATGAATACGAAAAGTCGGAGCGAGAAAAAATTAATTGTCTAGCTAAAATTAAGTTGGAAAATGAAGAAAAATAAACACACACTCCGAAAACACATACCTAACGAATTTTAAAATATGTAAAAAGGTTAACAAATTATCGTTTTTAAGTTTTTTGGAATTTAAACTACACTGATATTCATCATTACTGGCTAGTGAGAAAATATAACAAGGTTAAGTTTTTAAGTCCAAGAAAAGAAATCAGCAATTTCAGTGCCATTTCAAATACAAAGACAAACTTGAGTAAACAACATATTGAGCGGCCACATAAGAAAATAGTAAGCGTAATAAAAAATAACCCTTGCTTAGATTTTTAAGAATAATAAGAGAGAAGCAGAAATTAAAACTGCACAGTATGACGGTTACAGTTGTAAATGACAATAGTTACCAACTATTACACAGTTTGTTGCTCGAATATCGAAGGCGTCATTTCGATTAACCAAAAATCAATTGTCTTCGCTATTTGTTACATCTCAGCAAGTGGACTGAAAAAAAGAATTGGGGGGGGGGGGGAGAGAGTACTGTTCATAAACAGTTACGATTTTAAAATAAATTGAAACATTTCTGTTTAACAGGTTTTAGGTTTCCGGTGCAAAAACATTCATGATAGGTTAACAAAAAAAAGTTGATAAGCTTCTATGAAGTGATCGCGTTATGAAACATGAATGAAGTGAATATTGAAAAAGGAAACACGACTGATGTTTCTGTTATTACTTCAACGGAGTACAAAGAAGGACAAATATTTGAAAAGGCAGGTTAACTGCTTTTAAAAAATCAATAGGAAAACAGCTACCACTCCCTCAAGAGAATTCAAGGATAGATACTGAACGACTAAAAAAGGTATACAAACGATACTTAAGACACATTCTTGAAAACAAGATACATTTATAATAACAATATAATTAATATTACAAATTCTCAATGCTGATGCTTACACTAAAATGCTAATCTAGGAGGAGGAGGAGGAGGAGGAAGAAGATTAGAAAAAGAAGAAGAAGAAGAAGAAGAAGAAGATGATGATGATGATGATGATGAAGAAGAAGATGATGAAGAAGAAGAACAACAACAACAACAAGAACAAGAACAAGAAGAACAAGAACAAGAAGAACAAGAACAAGAAGAACAAGAACAAGAACAAGAACAAGAAGAACAAGAACAAGAACAAGAGAAAGATTGATAATAATAATAATAATAACATAATATTAATAATGATATAATAACAAGGTCCAAGGGAGTTACAACACTCTCAATGCTCTTACAGTAAAGGATAAACAATCGATAATTGAAATTTAAATAAAGAATCGATTTAATCGACCGTTTGTGCGATTCAAATACCAACTACACTGGATTTCTAGTCTGCATACATATCAATCACCTCTTATCTTTGCCATAATGAATGAAATTGTTGCTCTCGTAGCCTGTCTAAGTTCTGGAAGACTCGAACAGTAAATTAGAGGGTCAAAAGTAGAGTGTCCAAGAGCAACAATAGCGGTAAGATTCCATGCCTCGATGACAAACTTTGAAACTCCTTTAATCTCATACACAAACATGACTATAACGAATGGTGTATAAAACAAAATATACAAAATCAACACGTAAACGAGATTGATGACCGACTTTTTGTAGCGTAACATATTTGTTAAGGATGCTGCACCATTATTGCTCATCTGGCTATGGATCTGGTTGTGATGGTGTCGAATGATGAGGAAGATCTTGTAGTAACAGAAAAGGACAACACCAATCGTCGATAAAAACCATACTGACATGACATAGTTGTAAGTAGACTGACCTATCAGCAGAAGAAGTGCAACTGCAACAGATATCACCCATATCAAGATACAAACCACAATGACACGAGATGTAGTCACCATGGAAACATATCTCAGATGTAACTTCAGAGCAAGGTAACGATCCACCGTAGCAGCTGCAATAGTTAGAAAAGATGTTGAACCAAACACACTTGATAACATACATGCAGTGTATGCTGTATAACAAGTCACAGAAAAATTCGAGTCGTACATCGTTAAAAGAGCCCATAAAGTTAGCCCTGGCTCAGACAAGATGGCGACAGCAAGATCAGCGATAGCTACGTTACACAGAAAGACATTCGAAGGCGAATGTAACGATGATGTACGCCAAATAGTAATCAAGATGAGTGTGTTCAATATGGCGGTCGGTATTGCTAGAATACCATTCATCACAATAATTGCTATGAAATTTTCATGTAGTTCTTCTCTTCGCTCGTACCACATGTTGAACTGACTACAAGAAAAGTTGGCTGACATTTGTTTTTTCGATCTTGCAAACCTAACTGTTATCGAGACAAGCTATTTATTTGAGATGATTGTATCAGTTGCTAAAAACAATACTACAGTTGTTTTAAAAGATGATACGATATATTACGATGATGATGCAGATACGAAACGCTAATTGGCTAAGGCCGAATCATTTTCAGCAATTGGTTAATAAAACAAAAGATACAGTAATCATCCAATCAGAGCAAGGCAGTTTCCATAGAAACCGATTTGAAGTAGGGCCGTAGTAAGACATTTTTTTGAAGGGGGAGAGGAGAGCTTGATCGAAAGCAAAAAGAACATGCTCGAATAACTTCAAAAACGTACATTTAAGTGTGTAACCCAGCGAGCAAACAAAGCCATCCAAATACTTTAACTGGAAAAAAAACGGAAATTCCGGTTGGAAAAACAAATTGCATGTGTCATTCCGATTGGAAAGTTCCGGAAAACGCGGTCTTCCGATCGAGGTAATCCATTTTTCCCGCCCTTTTTGGTTCTTCCAGTAGACGCGTGTACCATATGTGTTTTCCCGCTCTTTTTGGTTGGAAGACACGCGTACCATTTATCGCTGCTTTTTTTTAGAAAACGAATTTCCAACCGGAAGGATTAGTTTAAATGGAAAGCACCCCTGTTCCCCCCACACCCCCACACCCCTAAAAAGCTATGGTCTTGGGAACGAAAAGTGAACTTAAATATCCATCTGTTGCTTTAAGTAATTCTATATTGAATATTTTTATTACCCATTTCAAGAAAGCTTACTTGTTTTGGACGCTTTTGGCATGTCCAGCTATAGATTACATCTGTTTATTCTTCTGTTTACTTATCTTACTATCTTACTCCAAAAATATTACGATGTATTAAAAGAAGACCGTCTTAATCTTAGAATCCATTGGAAATTTTGATAAGAGCAATATACAGAATGGAAACGAATGAATGTTTGCGATAAGACAAAGATAAAGCTTTAGTCAAATATAGGACAAATACGATTAGAAAGTGACAACGAGATCTGAGATGTCCTTGATCACACAGAAATTAGAAGGCAAATGTAACGATGATATGTGCCAAATGGTAATCAAGATGAGAATGTTAAAAATGCCAGTCGGTTTCATTAGAATACCATTTGCTACTAAAAACTCAAGAAAAGCGTTTTCTATAACCCTTCTCTTTGTTTAACCACATCTTGTGCTGACCACAGGAAAAGTTAGACCCGGGTCAAACGCCGTACTTCATATGAGCCGAACCTAATGCAAATGAGCAAAACCTATTGTTTGGATTAGCAATTGCATTAGGTTCGGCTCATGTGAAAGTACGGCGTTTCACCGGGCCTTACATATCATTGCTCTTCGTTCTTTGCTGGCAGAAGGTGTGGGATGAAGAGAGCAAAGGTAAATTTTGGATGGAGACAAATTGAGAAAAGGAATTTCTGAAAAAAACGTCGACACTTCCCAGGCGTTACGTCACACCAGCATTAAATATTACAACGACTTCGAAGGTGGAGCCGGGAACCAATCAAAAGATGTCTTACAGGAGCTAGTATAATATAATTGAAAGGTTCTATTTGCTGTGGCTAACAAATAAAACACAATTTCAAAGGGAAGGGAGGAATTCGTTAAGAACAGTAACTACAAGAAACAGTGTGAACAACAAAATATACAAAATCAACACGTAAACAAGGTTTATGACAGACTTTTTGTAGCGTAACATATTTGTCAAGGATGCTGTACCATTATTGGTCATCTGGCTATGGATCTGGTTGTGATGGTGTCGAATAATGAGGAAGATCTTGTAGTAATTGATCCACCGTAGCAGCTGCAATAGTTAAGGAAGATCACTGAACTAAACACAGTTGCTACTATCAATACAGTGTATAGCGCATAACAAATAACAGAAAAATTCACACTATAAATCATTAAAATTCCCCATATCGCTTGGCCTGGTTCAGAGAAGATGGCCATAGCGAGATCCGCGATTGCCAGATTTAAACAGAAAGACATTAGAAGGCGAAGGTAACGATGACGTACGCCAAATGGTAATCAAGATGAGAGTGTTAAAAATGCCAGTCGGTATTGCTAGAATAGCATTCATCACAATAACTAATACACAACATTCCCGTAGCTTTTGTCTTTTTTTGTACCCGCACTTGTTGAACTGACTGCAGGTAAAGTTCGCTGGCATTTTGTTTTTCGGTCTTGCAGACTTATTCAGTCGTAGTGACGTATAGGAAATATATTAGGACCTATTAAAAGAAGACCATGGATATATATGTCCACTAAACTAAAATGCATGAAAATTGGAGCGAAACAGACCAAAAAAAAAAAAAAAACCTGATTGGATGTCGAGTCGAGGCGGATGTAAAGATGATGTACGCCAAATGGTTGTCAAGATGAGTGTGTCATTAATGGCTGTTGGTTTTACTCGATTACCATTCGTCACCATAAGAAAAAAGCTTCCTTAACACTTCTCCAGCTTCTTTTATCGCTGACAGATAGTTTGGGATAAAGAGAACAATAGAGAAATAGAGGCGAATTGAGAAAAGCACTTTCTAAAAAAAAACGTAGACACTTCCAGGTGTTATGCAACACAAGACTGAATGTTGCAACGCCTTGGAAAGTCGAGCTACTGACCAATAATACAATATCTCAAGGTGGAGATCTAGTAGTAAGGGGTTCTCTATGATCTGGTCAATGACTAAAGCGCAATTTGAAGAGATGGGTAGAAGGAAAAGAAATAAATGTGCAATATAGCGGAATGCTTTTCCAGTTCAAAATGCAATCCATATTTCTTTTGCCTTCGTTTTCTGGTATGTAGCAATTGCTATGACAATCACATCAATGTCCACTGTCCGAATAAGTACTTGAACTTCTCGTTACCTTGCGCACGTAACTCACACTATGTAAGAAGAGTCGTGTATCGGCCTCTTTTTGCGTGCATAGTGATACATCCCCAAAGTCATCGCTGACATTACTAACAACTGTTGGGCCGCAAGTAGATAGACACAATAAAAATGTCTAGTAGAAAATACCACAAATTAAATATATACTTTAGTACTTTTTTATATATAGATTATACCATAACTGCACTCTGTAAGTACTCTATAAGGGAGTGGCTCCATGCCAAGCATTTTTTAATCATTCTACTCTATTACTGGTTCACATATCTGGGTTATAAAATCAAAATGGTTTCTCACGCCAATATTTCAGTTATGAATGATTTATTCCATGGCTATAAATCTGTTAGTACTTGTTTTTGGGTGTGGCTTCACATCCAGAATTTACTCAGGACCAAAACCTCTATCAGTGTGCTTGACATCACATTAACACGACAAGAGGAAACTTCTTTTGTATCAATTTCAGGTATAATGAATTCCATAGCTATAATTCTGAAATTAGTCGTCAGGGGGTGTGACTCTCTATCAAAATTATATGGACTATAATGTAAACAATGTTTTTCACAGAACTCTTGTTTTTATTCGAAAGATGCAAATATTTTACTAATTCATTTGGAAAAAGGAGAGAGAGAGAGAGAGAGATGGAGAAAGATAGACACACACACTACATGTGAAAAGTTTTTAGTAAAAATAACGAGGAATTGAGGGGAAAAATTGACTTTTGAAAACGAATTTGTCAGCTGTCAAGAACACAAGATATTTGTCATTCACAGCCTTTTGTGTGGAGATGTAATTTATGGGGTCAAGAAAATAACCTAAACGTTTTCAATATCTAAAATTAAAATTTGAAGACAAATCCAAACCATTACCAGCTAGACAATGGAAAATTTAAAAAAACCTCGCCACGATATATCCAAGAATAACAAAAGGTTAATATATATGAAAAATCATGCACGGTATGAAATTGGTGTACATCTAACAGTTACCAATATAATACTGCACAGTTTCTTGCTCAATCTTTAAAGTATCATTTTTACTAACCAAAAATTACTTTTCTTTGAGATTTATGACATCTCAGCAAGTCGTTATTCAAAAGCACTAATTTCATAGTGGGTTGGGATTTCAATACCTTTACTTGGGGTAAAAACAACTTAATCACCATGATACAAAATTAAAGCTGAAACTTAAAAGAAAGGCTATTCTCATCGCACCTGTTGGGTTTGAAAATTCCTGTTTATTTCTGTTCACACTATTCAAATTCTCGAAAGTTCAAATACCAATTAAGTAAGCTTTTTTTTTAATTTAAGGTAGCTGTTTGAGCCAGAAACAAAATGTTATTACAGATACCGGTAGAGTTGCCGTGGTAACAGACAAAGTGAAAAGTTTAAGTTTCAAGTTTATTTACACATCTAGGTTGGAATACACACACACATATATATATATATATAACACGCACCTGCAAATAGCTATTAGCTAAAGACATGGAAAAGAAACTAGAGGTTGGTTAAACTGGGACGGTGGCCAACCCTTAAAATAAATGGAAAGGATAAGGTATTGACAAAATAAACACCATCAAGTATAACTGGTTGCTTAAATGATGCTTCTAACGTTTGTTCTTCACTGGAGTAATGTTTTGCCATCGCTTAGATATATTCGCGTTACAAATCATCATTACACTACCAACCAGCAGAATTTCTTTTAAATCCCTCCAAAATAGTATAAAGCAAGATAATAACAAATACTGTTGTACAATGAGCATAAGAGAACATTTTATTACGACAGTCTTAATACAGCCAATTCAGACATTCATCAAGACACTTAGAATGTTCCAGTTGGGGATAGATATTTTTTATTTTCATCCTCCATGACACTTTATCTTTCCTAGAATAAACGAAATCGTTTCATTAATAGCGTGTCGAAGTTCTCTAAGTCTCCAGCAGTAAATTATAGGGTTCACAGCAGAGTTCGCAAATACGAAAAGGATGGTAATACTCAAGGCTTCCAATAGAGACGTTGAAGCTGTCTTAAATTCAATAAGTGTATTAACTACCACAAACGGCGAAAGAAATAAATAATACAAAATCAACACGTAAACAAGGTTAACGACAGACTTTTTGTAGCTTAACATATTTGTCAAGGATGCTGCACCATTATTGCTCATCTGGCTATGGATCTGGTTGTGATGGTGTCGAATGATGAGGAAGATCTTGTAGTAACAGAAAAGGACGGCGCCAGTTGTGGTAAAAATCCCTACTATCATGAAATAGTTATAAAGAGACTGACTTATCAGCATAAGAAGCGCAATAGCAACAGATATCACCCATACCAAGATACAAACCACAATGACACGAGATGTAGTCACTATGGAAACATATCTCAGATGTAACTTCAGAGCAAGGTGACGATCCACCGTAGCAGCTGCAATGGTCAAGAAAGATGCTGAACTAAACACACTTGATATTATCGATACTGTGTATGCAGTATTACAAGTTACAGAAAATTTCGCACCGTTAATCGTTAAAAGTGCCCATATCACTTGCCCTGGTTCAGAGAAGATGGCCACAGCGAGGTCCGCGATTGCCAGATTACACAAAAAGACATTCGAAGGCGAATGCAACGATGATGTACGCCAAATAGCAATCAAGAGGAGTGTGTTCAAAATGCCAGTCGGTATTGCTAGAATACTGTTTATCACAATAAACAATCTATTATTTTCACGCAGTTCTTCTTTTCTTTCGTACCACGCTTTGAAGTAAATGCAGGAAAAATTGGCTTCCATTTTTCGTCTTGTCGCAACCTATTCGTTGTCACGTTACAGAATATCACATGCATTAAACGAAGACCGTCTCAATCTTTAACTATTGAAATAAATTCCATAGGAGATTTTGATTGGAGCGATATGCAAAACAATGGAACTGAATGGATGTTTGCAATGAGACAGCAGGTGAAAGCTTTAGTCAAATCAGTTACAGATAAGATTAGGAAGTGAAAGCGAGATGCGGGATGATCAGATCACACAGGAAGAATGTAGCAATGTACGCCAAATAGTTATAGAGATGAGTTCTCATAAGGGCTGTTGCTGTTCCAAGAATACCATTCATCACACAACTAATATGAAATATTCGTGTAGTTCTTCTCTTCGTTCGTTTCACGTTAAAATGATTTTAGGACTGGAAATGGTGCGGACATTTTCTTGACTTGTCGCAATCTATACGTTGTGAAGTCAAAAGATATATTAAGTCAAAAGACCATGTTAATATTTGTCCATCGAAATAAAATCCACGGAATATTTTATTGGAGCGATATACAAAACAACGGAACTGATTGAATATTTGCGATAAGACCTCAGGAGAAAGCTTTAGTCAAGTATGCAACAATAGGCAATGTGCATCAAGGCTCACAAAGCATCATAGTAATCCGAATCCAGTAGAACTGAAAGAAATCAGAAGATCTTTGAGCTAGTTTTACTCCAATATCTTCTATAAAGACTATCTTTTTCTAGTGCAGAATATATAAGAATCAATTGTTTGTTGAAGTTTTATTGGATGCAAAAATGCACGTACTCGGTTTCCCATCATGCTTTGCACTAGAAAATCAAGCTCGTGCACATTGCCTATTAAGATTATAAAGTGAATAATTAAGTTGGAAAGCATTGTGTGTAAAAATTGATTTAAGATATAAAATACTAACAGAAATGCAACATGCAACATTAAGATTAGGAAGTGAATAATTCATATGGAAAGCATTGCGTGTAGAAACTGATTTAGGATCATAAAATACTAACAGAAATAGCTAGAACTAAAAGTGATATATTAGGAATAAAATGTTGAGAATTATGCACTACATCTGGAAATGCAGCCTACGATGAAAATTAGCCCTAACGTGAACATTACCCAAGTCAAGGTTACCACAGCTACCATAATAAAAAAAAAACGAGCTTGATATCCTTTAAGGTGACTGCCTACTATTGATTTCTCCTTTATATCGAGTTTCTGATCCCACAAGTGTGCGCTGGCATAATAACAGCTGAGTTACCATGGTAAACAAACTTTAACTGAAAAAAGATTTAAGAACCATACATGCTTTGTACTTCAAGCGGGCAAACCCTCAAATTTTGTAAGGGACCCTAAGCTTTCTATAAGATTATTTAAAGAATCTCCTAAAAATGTCATTAAATTTTGAACATTTTTTAATTACTCGAACTTATGAAAAAGTGAATATTTGTATGAATTTCTGTTCGACTTGATGAGACTGAGGGCAATGGTCAAAGGAAGTATGGCAAATCCGGGTATTTTGATCTCCGTATATTTAAGTTATACAAGTCATGTTGTAGAATTATCTACCAGTTAACATTTCTACAATTATAGTCTTCGTACAACCAGTATCTTTTGAGCTTCAACCTTTTTTGCCTACTCACTTCCGCTGAGATTTTTGCTTAAAAAACACTCATCCATTCAAGCTTGATTATCACAAAAACTAGTTCGGGACACCCTTTTTTCTTTTCATATTTGAAATCAGCATTAAATTTCCAAAAATAAACGTGTAATACCTTTTCAATCCTTTCCAAGTATATTTTAAGATATTTCCGCTCCACTCTGAAAATCCTTTCAATTATACGGTCAGTATATACACCTATTTCCAAAATCATTGTCGCAGCCGAAGCAACAGTCAACACTCCAAGATTGCAAAGGATTTCGGTAATTTTTCTCATAAATCATGTTTATAGTACTAGTATTTTTCCAAAATATCCGGTTTAACACCTGAACTACCACTGCAGCTTCCCAGAAATATGTGTCACAAACGCATGCAACCAAAATATGCTCTAGTTTAATTAATTTTGTAAACAATTACCGAAATCCTTTGCAGTCTTGGAGTGTTGACTGTTGCCTTCAGCTGCGACAACGATTTTTGAAATAGGTGTATTTAACCGAAAGAGGGCCATGTCTCATTGAACGCTTTTAATATGTGTTCAAAACAATGAAGTTGACGTACTCGCTAGGTACTCCAAGGATAATGAATTAAAGTATTAATACACGCTATTCAGGATCTCATAAAGGCACTCCAGGCGACGAGTAAAGAGAGTGATACAGGTTGAATAAGAAGGGAATAGATCTTTTTCGAACTCGCAAAATACCGCTACTTCTAGATTAAAGACTCGTTTTTGCAGGGTTAGCCTCATTTTAGAGTCAAAATATTCATAAATACCAACGATAAAAAGGATTAATAACTTCAACAATACAAAGACTGAAATTCCACGCACTTCACTGAAATGTGAATATTCTACAAAAAACGACATAAACTATGCATAACAGCGAATTCGAAACTGCAACATCTGAACAGGAATACAAGAACTATAATTTATGACGAAAAAAATGTAAAAAAAAAATTTTAAAGCAGCAAAATATCACAACCGGGCCAAACTCTTTATTCTTCTTCTAAAGAAATAATCCATAACAGTGATCAAGTTAATGTATTAGTTTTTAATCAACTCTTTTAGGAAGAACAATGCTTCCGTCAATAATGAAGCTTCACGATCACCTGTCTTCATTGTTATTTGGCAATAAGGTATTCAATCAGGTAGTGAATCCGTAACTGACTCAAAAAAGTTTTGAGCTTTTCCGTTGTCTGAAAAAGAAATCCTTTGGGAAAAGTGAATGAGAATGCTCTCAGTAGCAATTCTATTGATAACACTCCTTCCTTCCTGTTATACTTAACATTTGAAGATTAATTCTTTCATTTGTCACGGGATTGTCACTCCCGAAACTAAAAGAACTTAGAAACTAAGAAAACTTCAATTAATCGATGTACTAACAATTTTCAGAGAAACAATATGTTGCTAGCTGCGTCACTGGCACCCGAACCGAACCCGAAGTAATGGCTGGGCTACGCCGTAAGCTATTTGTTAATAGTTTTAGTAAATGTTTGATTCTGTCGCATTCAAAACCCATAAACTAACAACAACAACAAAATAAATAAATCTGGCAACACAGACTATAGAATTAGAGATAACAGGGAAATCGAGGATAACTACATTTAGCAATTACAACTGATTTTAGATATAATGTATAAGCAGGTCCCCTTAACAGCTCGACGAATTTCTCGCAGTCTCCAGCAGTAAATGACAGGATTGAAAGCTGAGTTTGCAAATGCTACCGTAACGGAAAGAGCCAAAGCTTGAAGAAGAGAGATTGATATTCCACGAAATTCATAAAAGATTAGAACGATGACGTACGGCGTATAAAATCCTACAAACAAAACTAAGACATAAGAAAGATTAAGGACAGACTTTTTGTAGCGTAACATATTCATCAAGGATGCTGCACCATTATTGCTCATCTGGCTATGTATTTGGTTGTGATGGTGTCGAATGATGAGGAATATCTTGTAGTAACAGAAAACCATAACAGCAATGGTTAGAAACGGAGCTGGAAGAATAACTTGATTATAAGTAGACTGATCTATAAGTATTAAGAGTGTAGTACCGATAGATGTCGTCCAAAGAAAACCACAAATCCCGATGGCACGAGATATGGTCACTATAGAATTATATCTTAGATGTAACTTCAGAGCAAGATAACGATCCACCGTAGCAGCTGCAATAGTTAGGAAAGATACAGCAGCAAAAGCACTTGATACAATAAAGGCTGCATGCGCCAAGATACATATTGCCCAGAGATTGGAACTGTAAAGCTCTACAAGTCTCCAGACCAACATCAAAGGCTCGCCTAACACAGCGACACCGAAATCCGAAATGGCAAGGTTGACCAAAAACACATGTGAAGGAGAATGTAGCGAAGGTGTGCGCCAGATGGTTATCAGAATAACCAGGTTTAAGATGATGGTCGGTATCATTAACATCATATCAACGACTTGAGTAAAAACTACTGTATTATAAAGCCGATCCCTATGTTCATACCACATACCAAATTGAGTACATTGAGAATATTTCACAGACATCTGGATTTCAGGATTCGCTTTTGCCATACATCTGCGAGAGGTATCGAAGCAATTCTCGAGGTGACACTAATGCTATACGCATAATATGGACCTTATTGACTCTTAACCCAGAAGCCCTTTCGGCCTAAATTTCTATGATATATAACCTTTAATTTTAAAGTATAGGGTCTTTCAAAATGAACAATACTTCTATCATGCATTAAATAAAGCTTTAAAACAGCTGTTCCTCGGTTTTACTGTTTTAATTATGTACCGTTACATTGATCTTGACAATACCTCGACGGCTTTATTTCCAAGTTACGCGTTCAGGTGTCAAGGTATACATGTACAGGATAAAAAAATGTTCCAGGAAGAGAACAGGTTTATAACTTCCATTTATTAGCAAACAACATATTAATATGCCACCTTATTGTGAGTGTGGGTAGAGAAAGCATACGTTTCCTCGTATAATCTTAATCTTTGAAGACTGAGCTGGCGATTCCGTTCATCTTGATGACTTCGCGTAACCACCGTGATATGGGGCTGGGCCCACGGGCTTATTGGGCCTTTGAGAGGAAGAAGATACCTGACAGATTTCACGTGTTCTCTTAAGATATGTAGTCAAGCACTCTAAAAAAACCAAAGATGCTTGTTTCTTGTGTACTTAGCGATATTAACTTTCTCCATGGCCAGAAATTCAGGACTTTTTGAGCCCGCGATCAAAAGCGGATTCACCCACTTTAGGTATACTGCCATGGGGTCTGGTCTCCAACCCGTTGTTAGCCGTGTTGTTAGCCGTAAGGAAAAGAGATCTATTTGTCTGTCTTTCAGGAAAAGGCGAGGTGTCACAGGGTTTAGTTGCGAGTCGCAGGTATCTTCCCGACGTCCCGAGTTTACTAGGATGTTTTCCCACCTGGTAAATGCTGAGCTATGTGAAAGATTTTGTGCTGCGTGTACCACTCCCATAGTTTTAGAGCTTCCTTTAATAGAGCTTGCGAGTTCCTCCTAAGTGGTTACGTATGTCACTGCTGTAGTGTTGTCTAGACACAGACGAAACACAACCGATGTCGATCTTTTAAGAATGTTTTGATACATAGAAATGCTGCTTAATCACTAGAGTCTAGTGTGTGTATATGCAACTTGGATTCGTCTGCCGACCATGAGCCGCCTGTTGACTATTTGTTGTTTGTCGCTTCCCAACCTGCCTTGGAAGCATCTGTGTAAATTACTGTTGTTGGCTCTGGAACTGTGTATATGTTTTGTACCTGCCTGGTCTAAGTCTTGTTTTGCTTTTTCAGTCCATGTTATTAGGTTGTTGTACGATTTTGACTGTAGAAGTTCCACTATTTGTAGTTGTATAAGCTGACAAAAGTGGAGAGGAGTCTTCGTCGGGCTGGGCGATTGGCTTCTGGAACCTCTAAAATTTGCATAAATCTCGGATTTTCTTTTGTATGTTTCGAGGTAAACTTATGGTCATCTTTTCTGAGCTATGATAAACCCTAGGAACTACAGACGTTGGCTTGGACTCAGGAGAGACTTTTTGTAATTTACTTTAACTAGAGATTCCAACAGATTTATTGTTTGGGATGTTCGATACTTGGATTCCTAGTTGGTTTGGGGCCGCCAAAAGCATATTATCCAGTTACACATCATTCGTGCTCCTTGGGAGCATAAGAACGATGTAACTGGTTTCATCAGTCTTGTGAAAATTCTTGGAGCTATATTTAATCCGAACAGGAGGGAACAAATCTGGAAGGTATATGGTCTTCCTCGATAAAATGGCCTCTTGGCAGGTGTCACGTGACATGACGTAATGCCCTTTTCTGATTGGCTAAAAGACTTTGGTGGGCAAAA
>JAAAQI020112219.1:0-16397 GCA_011800005.2 Stichodactyla mertensii
TTTAACATACAAAATCCCGTGCACAAAAGTATGCGAATACATTAAAGGTGGTCATACTTTTGCGCGCCGCGCTGTAAATTTCTCTCAATATTGAGTGAAGTAGAATTTTCATGGGTAAAACCCATAAAAGTGAAAAGAGCATGATGTTTTGGCTACTGGTGGTTTTCATCCATTCTTAAGCACATCAAAAGACAGACATGGCGGCTATGCTGGTGGTACAAAAGGTGAAGTCTTATTAAAATCCATCAGATGACGTAATGTGAAAATGAAGGATTTAGCCCAGAAAGAAAGTAATGAAGCCCATATTCATTATGACAATGGTCATAAATATGTTATGAATGATTAATGAATATCATAAGAATTTTACAATATTTGTGTCAATGTTACATCTGATCTACAATCACTCACCCTTTTCTCGTGATTGTATATCAGATACAACATTAATGCCACTCGTAAATATAAGTACTAAAAGGTCGCCCAGTCAATCAGCATTCCAGAAAACAACATTGGTTTGGGGAGGCAGGGGGGATTTACACGATGATGCGTCAACTTTTTTTAAGTAGAATGTAAATGGCATATTAAAGTGGAATCAATTTGGGTCCAGTTCCAAAGAGTTTTTCTCCAAGATTGCAGGTACTGGACTCACTCAACCATATCTTGGGAAAGGCTTATTCAAATTTTAATCTTTAATTAATGACAAAAATATCAACTGGCTTCAAATTCCATCATAGTTCATAAATGTAGTTCTGTTAGGCATGTCAAGACACTCCTTACCCTACCTGCATACATAAACATTTGGCTTATTTGCAATTCTGGTTTTACTGGGGGAGGGTGTGAAGTTTGACATTTTGGCTTGTGAGCAAACCAAAAAGCTCCCAAGAGACATGTGAGTGGTCATCCAAGACTTACAAAGTTCATAAGACAAACTCCCAGTCACATCCCCACATGCCTATTGTTTCACCAGAATTGAACTGAGCAATAGGGCATTTGTTAATACAAAAGACATATCATGGAACATAAATTTACATGTAGTGATCAAGGACTAAGAGGCAGCAGCATCTTCTTAGGTTTCATATACTGTGAATAGAATGTTTTGGATATTTATATTATGTTGTCACATCCAGGGCTGACTAAGTTTGCAGTTAAATTAAATTTGACACATTTCTTTTTTACTGTCAGCAATCAAAGAATGCCAAGATCAATCCACTGAAGAAAACAGTATGACTGTTGTAAAAGATGAGAAACCTGCAACTAATGTTACTGTATACCAATATTTCACTGGTGGTAATTCCTCTAAATTGATAGAAAGTGATGCAACAAAAGCAAAGGATTTTTCTGATAATGGTAAACAAGAAAAAAGTGAAGGAGATACAGTATGTGCAAGAACACCTGAACAAGGTTTGCAAATGGCATCAATGTCGCGTCAGACTCTTTCTAAGCCTAGTTCAACATCTAGTCTAGACAAAACTGATTTGACAAAGTCATGGCAGCATAGCATTTATATTGATAAAGACCAAAAACAAAAGGAAAAAGAAATAGAGAGAGTGAATGACCTGAATGACAGCAGCAACTCCACTTCTACTGCCTCTGCAAAAAGTAATGAATTAACGAAGAAAGAACATAACTATAACACTAGAAAACAAGCATCCCAGAATAGCTCTCAGGCAACAGGTGAACTTAACTCCCAGGATAAAAATGAAATGTCACATCAAGTAATAGGTGGATATTGTGGAATGAGCAATACTAATGAAGCCAACAAAAGTGACCCAGAGGTAAATGAAGTTAATGACAGAAATGTGACAATCTTTGGCCAGGATTGTGTGTTTGGAAGAACAGCTGAAAGTAGTTTATCAAGCATAGCCACCCATGACCCTCAACTAAGTTCAGATTGCAATCATGTATATAGTAGCAATCAACAGGACCTTTCACAAGGTAAAGGTCAAGAAGTTCTAATGATAAGCAGTAGTAAGCAGAAAGAAGAGTGCAAGGACATATCCAACAATGAGAAAATACCCACCAATCCAGAGAACAGTGTTGATAAAGTAGATACTGAACCTGAAAGTGAGAACACAACAAATTTACAAGATGAAACAAAAGAATATGATGATGATTCTGTAAGTATCAAACTGTAACTAATTTGGTCCAGAATGGGGGGGGGGTTCCAATAGAGTGGACCTGTGCACTATATATGCCTAGTTACTTCAAAGAGGTTACAACTTAATTGACTATAAGTCTGTAGTCAGTCAAATTATGTTTTTCTCAATTTTGTGTATCTTGGGCTCATTTTCAATTTAACTATTCTAAAGAACCGAAAAAAAGAGGTCCAGACCGGACCTCAACAGCTTGTGGGGGCATTCATCTGAACCCCCCAAATCCCCCAGCATATGGTCTTGTTATTATTGACAGGCTATTGTGTGATTTGCATTTGTTAATCTTTTTAATATAGGTTTCTGATTACAGTGAGGCAGACCAGGATTTAGAACCTGAAGAAGAAGTTATGCCATCAGGAAAAAAGGGGAAAACTGTGCCATATGATAAAAGTGTAATAAACAAGAAGAAGAAGGAAAGGAAAGAGAGAAAGAAAAAAGGTGTAAAAAGGCCTCCAAAAATTAACATTAAAAAAGTTGAAGTTCCACAACAAGAAGAAATGAATCTTAAAGCACAAAAGTAGGTTGACTTTAAAACTTTAGTATCATTTTATCATTAGCTTTTTGTTATGTTGTCACCACCATTGTTAATGAAAAATAGCAGTTGAAAAGTTATGAAATTTTGAAAGCATGTCAGCCAAAATGGTGAATTTGGTCTTTCCCAATCACCCCTCAACCCCCTCGGAAATTGTGGTGCAGCAAATCACAGACCCAACAACTTGATAGTACAACATCTCTAGATATTTTCTATGGGTTTCATCCTATCATAGTCTGAAGTCAAAGTTTTTTTTGGTGGGGGTGCTACAAAATAGTTTTTCAAGGACCTTTTCTAAGTTCTCAACTACAGTAGCTTACTGCGTTTTTACATATTTTGCAAACTCAGACATTCCAACAGCTAGTTGCCAGTTATAAAAGGTACTGACTAGTTGGTTTTGATTGACGGCAGCAAAAAACCCATTTCACAACTAGCCGTTGGAATGTCTGAGTTCACAGAATATGTAAAACCACAGTAGTTATGTAATTACAATCATAAGTCCAAATGGTCTAGATAGTAGCAGAAAAGTAATAAATTTAAAGAAAACGACAACAGTTTTTAAAGACATGTTTCGGCATACTTATGCCATCTTCAGTTTAATGGAGAATACAAATACAAATACAAAAAATAAATAAATAAATACAAAAACAAATACAAGATGTAATTTGATTCATTCTCCATTAAACTGAAGATGGCATAAGTATGCCAAAACATGTCTTTAAAAACTGTTGTCGTTTTCTTTAAATTTATTACAATCATAAGTACAAATTGTCACACCTGTCCCCAGAATCACCAACAGGGCAGCACAAAAAGAAAGTATATGCATTTAAATTTACAAGCTTATCTTTTCCACATTTTTTAATCGCCAATCTTTAGGGACAAAAGTCAAGAAAGACAACAAGAGAGTAAACTTCCTGAAAACAAGCAACCCATCAAAGAACCAAGTTCCTCACCACTTGAACCAAATGAACCTGAACAGCAGCAATTAATGCAGGAACAATCCAACAGGCAGACAATGGCAGCATCTACTCCTTCTTTTGACACCATGAATGAGGACTGTGTTACCATTATATTTCATGCTTTATTGTCTCCTGATTTTCAATTCAAAAGAAGGGAACAGGTGATAGCAATAAGAGCTGGCCATCCAGAACTTGGGCAATTTGATTTTAATTGTGTTGATATTAAAGCAATTAGGTGAGGGTTAATTTGTGGATAAATTGCAGTATCATGAAACTGTTAAAAAGTCATCATGAGCTCTATTTTGATCAAAAATACACTTTTGTTTATCAAAAGGTAAAATTATCGAGCTTGTTGATATACTCTCAGTGACATAGAAAGACTTCATGTTTTGTCTCATTGTTTAAACGTTTGTGTGTAATCAACTAGAAACAAAATAATTCCCACTTTTATACTTGAGACACTCAATGCATCTGGACGAAGTTAGGGAAAAATATAATGCGTCTCTTTATACATCTCCATGTTCGTCACATGTAAAGACTGGCAGAAGATTCACATAAAAATCTTCAAATTTTTCATTACGTAGCTTTCGAGACACATGTTATCTAATTTTGCGTTTGAACACCTGTTATGCGTCTTCTACCCTTCTTTATGTGAGACAAACTTGGACACATGCATCTCTAGATGTCCAATGTCAGTAAAATGATATAGGATTTTTTACTTGTACCTTGGCAGTGAAACTAAAGACAAATTTCTTCATCTCTATGGAGAGACATCACTACCTGTAAGACTTTTGCAGAAACCAATACCTTACAAATATGTTATATGGTCTGCAAAAGAAAAGAAGGTTCAGTGGGAATATTCTGAATTTGGTGATGATTATCATCATGGAGCTGTTGTCAATCGCAGTTTGACCTTGTTTGACCGATATAAAAGAAAAGGCGGTAAGTTCATTATCCCTCCCCCATGCAGGAGAGGGGTAAGGAAATGTCTGTGGGCCGGATAGCCTTCATCTTTATCATTAGGACGAGATGTAGTTTTGATTCATTATAATATTACTTGCAAAATGGAGTCGTCACGAGATTGAATAATACAATTTGTTCGGGGAAAATTACTTTAAATTATTATAATAACCAATAAAAGGAAATCTATAACACCGTGAAAAAAAAAAAGAAATATACTTAACTTTACTAAAGTAAAGTTAAGTATATTTCTTTTTTTTTCACGGTTTTTATAGATTTCCTTTTATTGCTTATTGTATTTATTACACACCGACGCAGTCTATACTAGTTTACTCGCTAGTTTCCATTTAAATTATTATAAAATCATAGAATGATTTGAATTTATCAAGTACCAAAAGATTGTTTTATTTTCGATTTTTCATTCCTCTTTTTCTCATAGCCATTTGGCATCAGTATGATGGAATTATTTACTCTAATCCTCACAAAGAGACAAGTAAATGGAAGTTTTGGGAATGGTGGGGCAATCATGGGTTTGATCGTGATAAAGTATTAAAGAACAGACAGTATGCAGCCAAGACCTTCCTCCCAAAGTGGAAAGGCTTCATCACGAACACAACTGAATACGAATCAATGTCGGTTACTGAAGCTATCGAACAAACACATGCGATATCAGAGTGTTTAGAGAACGTTTATTTGCATCCTGGTTATGACACAAAAAAAACTGTCATGGGGTTGGAGTTTAAAAAGGTGAGTGGACTAATATTTTATTGTTTCAACATCCATTTATTTGTCAGATTAGTTCTGTCAAATAAATGGATGTAAACAATTTTAAATTGAGTTGAAATCATTTATTTTTCTCAAAACCGGCCCTTTTTGCTTCTAGTAGGCATCACGAGTAAACCTCTAGTAGAGTAGCCAATGAGAATGCAGGATTGGTGATAGACCATTAGTAGGTTTATACTAATTAGGCTTAGAGTCAATTCACAAGTCTTAGTTTTTGGTATCCACTTCTTTTTCCAGATTTTTCATTTCAATGAATAACAAAAAATCTTGATGATTATACTGTTTGGGTTTCATACATCTTCTTTCATTCCGTTTGCAAAACCATAGTTCAGAGTACCTTTTCGTTTCCTGATACGAAATTTGTTCAAAGAAAATCAGAAAAGATATTATTTCTTTCCTTTCCTTTAGATTCTGGCCAACTTTTTAAAACCCAAGTTGGAATACAATGCCAATCTAAGCAAGAAGGATCTTGAGAGATCAGACATTAGAGTAGAGCGTCTTGTATCAAGCCTTGCAATCACACATCTTATAGCCTGCTACAAACTGGATCTTACATATGTCCAGCTCCAAGGTATCATGCGTGGCCTTGTGTTGCAAGCCAGTGGTAGAGATAGATGTGACTTTGATGAGATTCACAAGCACTTCCCTGAAGAGATGTGGAGGTATTGAGTGTGTATTTTGTACAGGCTTGTGTTGTCGCTGGCTCAATACTGACATATTTGTTATCCTATTTAGTGAACTTGTGCCATCTATTATACATCTGATGAAAGTTGCCAATGACAAGCACTCTTGTCCAGACGTGGTTCTTGCAGTTCCACTTCTTCATTTTCTGCGTAAAGACTTGAAGCCTTTTGAGGAGCCCGAAGTGACACAACCCAAAACTATGCAAGAATGGTGTCGCACAAAAGGTCTACCACAATACAAGCCATACGATAGGTAAGCGTGCTTTTGGTATGCTGTTTATGCCTGTGTGATAGAAATGTTTCATCAAATGTGCATGCATAAACTTCAGCTATCGCCGTCGTTTTCGTAGTTGGTAGTGTCTCCTAGATTAGCTTATCTTATAAGAAAAAGACAGATGTATAAAAATTGTTATACTTTGTTCAGGATTAGAAAGATATCTGCATTGTTCCTGTTATGCCTCCATAACCCTGCCTTGATTAAGGTTCCTGTGAACGGTCGTACTTTTTCTTCCAGACTCAGTAAAGACGAGTTTTTAGGATTCCTGTGGACATGCGGAGATTGGAGCCGAGTACTCTCTCTGCCTACTCAGCTACTCACCTCCAATTTCTGTGTGTCAACAGGAATCCTAAAAACTCGTCTTTACTGAGTCTAGAGGGAAAAGTAGGACTGTTCGCAGTCTAATCAAGAATATGCAAAGTAGTCTCAACAGTTGCCACGTGCAAGCAATAAGCAATCCCTTTTGAATGTGATGTGTCCTTCGATAACGCGGGGAGTGGTGCCCAATTCTCCCGAGCCAGTGGCTCATGTATACAGCGCTCGAAGGTGCGCCCTTTACCCCCTCTCTTCATCAGTGCTCCATTTTACGGGTTCAACTTTAACTTTAAAGCTACATGGAACGGAAAGAAGTCGAAACAAGGATGCGAGGTCACTGGGAATCAAACTCGGACCTCGTGCACAGAAGGCAGCGCACTAACTAACTGATCTATCTTCGAGAATTCAAAGCAATGCTCAAGAGTTGCAACAATATCCTATGCGTATAATAGTAAATATGGGCTTATTGAGTCCTTACCCATAACCCCTTTCGGTCTTACCTTCGATGATTTAACCTTTTGAACCCGACAACATTTTTTCAATTTGGTGTATATAGGTTTGTAGAGGTTGTCCTACCTGAAGCTCTACCAATGTTCACATTGGACCCACTGATACGCCGGTTGTTTCTGTGTTTCACCCGTTTAGAAGACTTTCACAAGCTATCTTACAACATGGATTTTCCTGTACACGAGATTTGCACAGCTTTATTCTTTAAGGTTCGAAGTGAATATGTCCTCTCAACAAAGGTTCGTTAGTGACGTTATTACGTTTCAATATTCAGTGCTAAACAGTTCTTTGTTTTGTGACTGTGCCTAAGGCATTAATTAAGCTAATTTTCATCGTTTCCAACAGTTTGATGTAATCCATGAAATTTTAACTGAATTGACGAAACGGTTACAAACCCGAAGACAAAGGTAATTAGCGCTGACCTTATTTATTAAAATTATGAATAAGATCATCTTCAGTTTACATGCACTTGTTCATGGCTTTTATTGCTCATTTGTTTTAAGAGGAGAGCTGTTCAAACAATCAGAGGACTTGCTGAATGCTAAAACAGCGAATTATTTACTGCAAGAACTCCAAAAGCAAATTCAAATCAAGAACAAGCTGTTTTTAACTGGTATTCAGTTTGCTATTGATGCTCTTTGCTACGTTGATTGTCGAGAAGAGGAAAGGAAGACAGTAGAAAGCGAATGCCATGATCAAGGCCAGAGCAATGATGAACTCAAACACCAACATGAGATTTTCTCTGGAATAATAGACAAAGTAAAACGTACAATGGAAAAGGAGTTTTATTTAAAACTTTCATTAGTTCAGGAATGTCAAGTTAATGAACTTAAGGTAATTTGTTTCTTCGTTTGTTTCTTCTATTCGACTATTTGTAAGTTAAAAATCAGGTCTTATTCCATCCCCCAGTGTATTGACAGCGCATTATGACGAAATAGCCACATGATTACATTTGTGAACTCAAGCTCTAAGACTGAGTAACATTTCCTTGACATGTGGATTCCCATTGGTACATTATTTTATATTACAGGCATGGACCTCCTTGCTAAACTTGAAAGTAAGTAGTAACAACTTACAAAAGAAGTGGACTAAGTGTCTTGTCTCTCTGTTTGAGGAAAGATTGAAAAAGGTAATGTTTAAAAAAGACTTCATCTTCCTAAATCATTACTCTTATTTTAATTAATTTATGAACCAATTTTCATCAATCCATTTTTAATTTTTGCAGATGAATGACAAAGACGTCATTGATTTATTCTGCAAAGTGGAAATGGAAGAGAGCTTCCATCAAACTCTTGTGCAGTCCATCACGCAACATGCCTTCAACTTGGTAGAACAGATGATAGAGGTGTGGATGCCTTAACAATCAAATTTAGTTTTCACATTTTTGAAAAGCCGCTTTTTATCTCGTTTGGTTATACAGGATGTAAGCTCTGTCTTATATAGAAGTAAGTATTTTAGACGTATTGCTGTTTCGTTTTAGAGAGGAGGAGGCGGTGAACAAGCAATGGTCGCTCTGCGAAAGAAGAGCTTACAAGGCGGTGGATCATCGAAGGCTGGAGAACTGCTATCCCGCATGTTAACTCGTGCGTGGAGTAAAGAAATGCGTGACAAGACAGTAAAAGATCAAAGTGTCTTACTCTATGCCCTGAAATGGAAACCCTGGACAGGATTTATTAGCTCTTATGGTAAAATAAGACGTCTCTTACCTTTCCGTTCAGTGCGAACAGTTAAAAAGTTTCATTTTTGTTGTTACTCTTTTCCTTAGATTCACTGGAGAAACAGAAAATACTTACTCAATACGCCAATAATCTGCTTCAACAAGTGATTGGTTGTTTGCTTAGTATCCAAGATGCACTTGCAGATGGATCCATTGATGTCGGAACTTTGACATCCTTGATTCAATACCAGGGCAACTTCAAACAACTGTGCTGCGCTTTGACCAAAATACACCCCATGAAGTCAGAGAAAAAACAAAAGCCTTCTGTACAAGATGTAGAGATGAACTTGAAAAATCGAAGCGAAGAGTATGATTTATTCCTGACCACGAAAAAGCACATACAAGATTTCATCAACATCTGCACGTCCAACAGGGAAGTTGGTAAGCGAAAAAGTATAGCAAAAACTTTGCTAATTTCTTTAATTTGCTACTTCAACCCTGAGTGTTACAACTTTTACCTAGCTAGGAAAAATTTTGTAAATCTCAGGGTTGAAGTAGCAATTATTAAAGAAATTATGAAGTTCGCCGCAACCCACAAACATTTCAATTTTATTAGTAATTGATCTAAAAAACTTTGCTGCCCACTACTGTTTTCCAGGTCAGGTTGCAGTACGTCTGTTATTTATGCTAAATTTCGCATTTCTTTGCAGCTTTTGCTTTTGAACAATTAGAGACAAAAGCAAATTGTGACACGTCTGGTGAAAGGATTTCAGACCTTTGTAAGCGCGTCCCATCAAGTGATAATCTTGTGGAAGAAAGAATTGAGGTTGTCTTCTTTGGTGACTTATCAAGTGAGTTTCTCTCCTCGCTTCCTCGCTTATCTGCTGCCTACAGGAGTAGGGTATTCCAAGGCATTTGGAAAAGAGAGTGTAAGGCTGTATACAGAGAGAAGCAGACAAACCCGATGTTGTCAGGAGAACTAACTTTACTCGATGTACAGCACAAGGTGTGGCAACCATCCATCGACAAGTGGACAGATCTTGCTCAGTCAATCTATGATGGCTCTATCCATCTCAAAGACATTGATAGGACCTTTAGAGAAATAGATACTGCTGGAGGCGTGAAACAGGAGCTTCAAATTTTATTTTTGACCGTAAATGAAGCCCAGTCGTTCATAAAAGATCGAATTGCCAGTGAAAGAACGGCCCAAATTACTAGATACCGTGGTCTTCAAAACTACATAGAAGCAGCTGAAACCGTTTGGGAATTCAAGAAAGCTCTTGGACTAACCGGAGACTTTACTGTCATAGAGGAGATACGTAATCAGGTATGTAGCATTCTGCTCCACTTCCTTTTTGAACCCACAATTTCTTGACAACATTATTCGACAATTTTTGACGACATTTGTGTGATTATTTTCAAGAAACATTGATCATTTCAACCCCGAAAAAATTGTTATAAAGATATTTCCAACTTTTTCAGGCATCTGAAGAGTTCAAAGACAAGCATCTGAAAAGTATTGACGAAAAATTCACTAGCGCTGGCGAAAACTTGAAGTTGATATCACTTGAAAACTCCCACTGCCTTGATGCAGTGATAAAATGTGAACCATTGGTGAAATGGCTGAGGGAAACTATAAAAGGTGATCGATGTTTGTTCAAGAATCCCTGTCTGAGACACTTATCACTAAATATCTAACTCAGTGTTCACTTTCTAGATACAAGTGCTCTGAGTACACTAGTGGATCTGGCCATGATCTCTGCAGGCGAGAATGATCTCGAAGTCGATCGAATCTCAAACTTCCACACGAGCTGCCTTAATTTTGCACCACTCATTTTTGATCTTAATAAGGAATATGGTTTTGAAGATCTGATGACAGCGTGCAAGCCAGTGTGGGAAGCGGTAAAGGCGGACAAGAAACTCTCAAAAAAATTGGTTAGTTTTATTTCATAGCTTTTTAATGTGGTTTTCTTCTCAAAATCTGGTAATCTTATTTTTTTCCGGTCCGGAATCCTAGAATCGCGTGCGCTGATTGGTTATTAGCCGGTCCGGGTTTTTCTCAGTACGGACCGCTCACAGTTACATGGGCTTAGAAGGGATTCCGAACCGGAAAAAAATAAAAACTTTTTTAAACGGCTTAGGTCGGTCCGTATTGAAAAAATATTTGTCCTCGGTCTTGAAAACGGACCTCGTGCGGCCTCAGTCCGTTTTCAAGACCTCAGGCAAATATATTCTCAATACGGACCTCCCAGCCGTTTAATAACATATATATACTCGCAGCACCACAATAACACCATTAAACGGAATATAAACAGAATACCAAGGCTGTGGGTTCAAGTCCCACTCAGGGCACAAATTTTCTCTTTCACCTTTATTCAATACATTTCATTAAATTGTTATTATCAGGGTATAGGTTTCATTATAATTTGTATACACCAAATTGAAAAAACGTTGTCGGCTTCAAAAGGTTAAATTATCGAAGGTAAGACCTAGAAGGACTCTGGGTAAGTAGTTCGTAAGGCCCATAATATGCATTGAGCATTGCTATAATTCTCGAAAATTGCTTTCTTCGAGAATTCAAAGCAATGCTCAAGAGTTGCAACAATATCCTATGCGTATAATAGTAAATATGGGCTTATTGAGTCCTTACCCATTACCCCTTTCGGTCTTACCTTCGATGATTTAACCTTTTGAACCCGACAACGTTTTTTCAGTTTGGTGTATATATGTTTATATATATATATAAACATGTATTTGTGTCAATGTAAATCGTTTTTCAGGAGGAGACATGTCGTCATCTTGAATGGTTAAAGGCTGTTCAAAGTTCTCATGGTTCTGTTGAGATGTCATCCATAATGCAAGCCAAAGCCATCAACTCTACAGGTGTTTTTCGTGTTGGTCAAATTCTTCAGGATCCCAACATAAGCCTATCTGTATCTAATGGAAGGAAAGACTTGGACAGTGTTCTTACTCTTGCTATACCTATAGACCAGAGAACACGAGATCCCAGGCGTCAACAGGGAGAAGAAATGATGAACTTCAATGATATGGAAGAACTGAAAACCTACACTTTGAATGACTTGAAAGACTTGCAGAGTAAACTGATGTTGATTGCAGGTAAAACTGCACAATTACAGAACAAAGATTGCATAGAAAGTACTGAGGAGATAAACCGATTTGTCGAGGTAAGTTTGATTGTCGAGATAGGAAAAAAGAAGCTTATGACGAACGCGTTGTTAATGAACAGTCTTGTTACTAGGTACTTGAAGGCATGATGAGACTTGGTCAAGTTTACATCGATCTTTGTGAAGCTGGTGAAGTTAAATATTTAGAATGGAGTAAAGAGGTCCGTTGCTCAGATAGCAGACTATCCACACAACGTTCTGTTGCAGAGGAATTGGCAAAAACCAGTCGTGCAATGGAGGAAAGACTCAAGAAATGGCGAAATCACGTTCACGAGAAAAGGCTTCATTACAAGCAACTGAACCACTACACAACTAGACAAATCCTTGTCATGAGAAGAGAACTTGGTCTGTTACGTGAAGGTGCTAGTGCCAGTGACTTGCCTTTACAAGTTTATGCCTTGTTAGAAAGTGTCCTTCAAGACGTAACAAGTCGAGATTTAAACCAGGTTCTGATGGAAACACTGGGTTTTGAGACTGAAATACAGAGAAACACCACAGCAGACATCATGATGCCATCCCCTGCTCCACACCAAGGCAGCTTTCGTTCAGCAAACCTTAGAGAAAAGTATCAATCATTTCTCTTTTCTGTCGAAAAAATGGACTTTGACGAAGAGGTGGCCGTTGCAGCACTCAAAGCAAATGATATCATCAATAACCATGACGTGAATGAAATTGATCTTATCACATGGTGTATGGATAATGGAGAAGACGAAGAAACAGTCTCTGAATGGTTGGAAAAGGCTCGTGATGACAGGAATTATGCAGACTTCTTTCCTGATCTTTGGCAAGAAGAAGAAGAAGAAGAAGAAGTACAAGACACTGAACTTAAAAAAAGGTAATTACCTGCAAACTACTCTTGTTTTCCTTTCGAATTGTCAAATGCTTTTGGAGGTGGTTGTATTTCTGTTTCTTTCAGTGGTTAAGTACTTTTTCCTTCTTCCACAGTTTTAGTTATGATCAAGATGGTCAAATTGAGGCTCCTTCAGAAGAACAACTACAAGATGAATTTGAGCAACATCCTTACCTAACTCTGGATGAACTTGGATCTGTACTTGCCAGACTTTCATCTAAATGTACTAAAATACATTTTTGATTTTGTGAATTATTGCTCTTGATATATATTACAAAATATACGTATAAAATATAATCTTTTTTTTAATTTCTAGGTGTGAAACTTGACAGTAGAAGGTTTCCTGATTACCTAAGACATGAACAGCCAAATCTGATCTTGGTGCCAAAAGGTTAGAGTATAATCACGTCACTCATAAGAGATCCAAATGATGTCATCAAGCATGTCAGCCTTGTTTATTCTAAAGTTTAAACGTTATTATATTGTTGTGTATGGAAATCAATGGAATTCTCTTAGTTGTCCAGATAAGAATTACAATTTAATCAGTTAGGTATACTGATTTCATTTAAGCATTTGTCTGATGTGATTACAGGAGATATTCTACCCACAGTATTAACTTTATACATGCAGTATGGTGGAGACTCTCTTCCTACTCCAAATGAAGTACTTGTATGCACTCATGAGACAACAGCTGAAGAAGTAAGTCCGTGATACATTACACTGGAACAGTTAATGTAGGACAGAACTGAATGATGTACTGATTATCCATGATCAACAGGTAGAATTGTTTTGGTGGCGTGCATTGGAAGATACAAGTCAGCAACTCTTTTGTTTACTCAATCCTGATGTTCTGGACTACAACGTCAGTCAAGCTGCTGTCAACATGTTGAACATTCTCATGCATGAGTTTACAACAGAGGGTATGTGGATAATAATGATACACAGGGAACGTTTTGATTGTTTGTGTCCTCTAATTTTACTTCTCTGTTTTACAGGATGCAGGATAATAATCCTGTGTAGCACAGAAAATGAAGATCGATCTCACATCATCACAGCGTTAGATGAGTACAGATTAAACGTTGTACCGAGCTGTGCTTCTGCAGACGTTTTATCTAAATACCTTGCAAAACAATTCACACGCTCTATGTCTTTAACGGGGTATTTTAACGAAGAAAGGGTGTCATGGATTCCCGCTGCTCATCTTGATCATGACAGGTACCTATCGTTTTTCCCTTTCTAGAACTAGTAAATGAGTCAGTCGTCTAAGTGTGTTTTGTTTCTAATATTTACAGTCTTTCAGTTCGGTTGGTTTGCTCAGATCGAGCAGGGGTCGGCAAGTCGTTAGTGGTGACCAGACTTTTTGAGCGCATCTCAAATCTACAAAACAATCTTAAGGTGGCAAAGGTGATAAGGAACATCCCACTTACTGTGACTGTACCATTGCATGGCACAACGGCAAATACTGGCCCACTTATTGATGGTCTATGGCAGCACCCGGTAAGAGGGGACCTCCCAGTATCAAGAATAGTGCATCTTGATGTATCTCCTTCAGTAAGTACCCTGAAGTACCCATGAAGCTCTTTTGTCATATGAAGTAAAGAAACAGGGATGAGTCAACTTAACAATGTTGTATATTCACATGATTATGATAGGTACTAGAGGGTCTAGACACGCTTCTTTTTAACCTCCTTGTTCTGGGAGTGTTATGCGACAGTAATGGTCACCTATGGAGAAGAAAGCCATCAGACATGTACGTGATTGAGATGACCACATTAGTGCCCAAGGTATAGAGAACCGTTGATAGCTAATTTACATGTTCCATATGCATTCTCTGAATCTGCTTCATAACTGGTACCATTCAATCTTTCTCCCAGGTATCCGGGCAGACATCCGCCAAACCGACTAGTGTTGCTTTTGTTTCACTTCTTCCAACGATTAATTGCGTTGCGCCAAAAACAACCCTACAAAACCTAAAGACCGGACAAAATACAAGTATGTAGTCTACATTGGATGCTGAACAAATTTATGACGGTCTTATAATCTGATAATCTTAAATAATACTGTATGCTTGGGGTTATTTCTAAATTACAGAAAGTCCTTTGTTCGATGATCAGGAATATCGCAGTGTTCCTGTTCAGCTTGCTTTCCAGTACCTAAGGGCTTGTGATATCGGTCAAAGTTTGGAAAGATTTCACTTCACGCCTGGCAGTTTAGTAGGTACACAAGCTGAGTGCCTTGCTTTGATCATCAAGTAAGTGAAAGTCTTTATTATTCCCTTTTTTATACCACAGTTCATTGAAATTAGTTAGTCCGTTATTACACGCTTTTCAGCGCAAATATGCAACTCACGGGTGAGCTACATGTGGACTTGTAGCTTTTACGTTGCGTGAACTTCTATTCCAGTTATGCTCAAAACGTGATTTTGAATTTTTCTTGTAAAGTTAGTTATTATAAAGTTGTTTCAGAAAACGAAATAAAAGGGGGAGGGGAGGTCACCGACTTCGTTTTGGAGATATTACCCTGTAAACTTTGTAATTTTGGCCGCCATTTTGAATTTGATTACGTGTGGTTATATAAACAAGATCATCCAGACGTTCATTGTTCATTTGAAAGAGCTCGAGCGCGCGCGCAGAAAGGATGCGCAGAAACGATGGCCGCGAACGTCCTTAAAACCATTAATGTAGTGGTAGTGTGTGTGTGAGAGAGTGATAGTGCCCCCAATTACGAAAGCGTTAGTACAACTAGACACTTAAATCAAGAGATTTAGAGAGATTTTTTTTACTCGTCAAACTGAAATACGACAGAATGTATAAAATTGTAAAATATCCAAGCATATTTCACCGCTTCCAATGTAATAACCATAGTATGTTGCATGTAATCGACAGGCATTGTGGAATAAAAGATCCTTCCTGGTCGGAATTGAAACATTTTGTCGACTTTCTTCACTCTCAAATCCAAGACTGTGAAGAAAGTATTTACTGTAAAGCTGAGAATGTGGATGATCAGTGGATGCAGGGTACTCTAAAAGGATTCAAGTCTTTTGTTGTTCGCTTTATGGTCACCATGTCTAGGGTAGGAACCTTATTGATATTTGAAGTGAAGTGTTAGATTGCCATGTAATGTAATCGGCAGTGTGTGTGTGTGTGACGCTACCGACCACTTACCGTACGGTGCAGATTGTTCACTATTACCGTGATGCTATTAACTCTGAGTACAATGACTGTTGTTATTGTTTCAGGACTTCGCCACGCCTTCCCTTGATGACAACCCAATTGTCTGTTCTCCAGGGCTGTCTGAAGAAGAAGACGAAGACGAGGATATCAAACCACTGCAACTACGACGACGCTGGGAAAGCAGGTAAAAACAACCACGTAAAGTAACATTGGTGTCAGTAGAACAAGATGGCATCTTATGCCTGACTGTGGTATGTAAAGTAACACTGCTGTCAGTAGAACAAGATGGCATCTCATGCCTGACTGTGGTATGTAAAGTAACACTGCTGTCAGTAGAACGAGATGGCATCATGCCTGACTGTGGTA